>NMUG010007229.1:0-12175 GCA_002855965.1 Monotropa hypopitys
AAATCCGGGGCGTGACACATCCAATGATCAATTAAACGAATTAATCATCAACGAACCACGACGATTACCAACGAACGAGAACAAAATCAATTGAACTTGATTTTATGGATTTATTGACGATGAAAAGAATCGATTAAAACTTTGGAGTGTGACAAACTCCCCCTCTTATAAAAATTTCGTCCTCGAAATTTACTCGCACAAGAGATTAGAAGATCAACGCAACCATCAACGAGAATTCTCGAAAGAATTTGAACGCCAAGCACCATTACCACGAAGGAAACCATTTTACGATAGAGAACCATCCACGGAAAGCTTCTACTCAACTCGAAACGAATTTCCCAACGCTTAACCGGAATTCAATAGACGAAAAAACAAACAAATCGCGCTTAAGCACCGAAAGTCCACTAACAAAATACTCCAACGGGAATTGCACAACGTTCTTCATCACGCTTTGCCACGAACACGCAACAATCAAACATAGAATCCATCCAAGGAACCCAAACCGCTTCAAGAAAGGTGCACTAATGCGCAAGTGAGCATCACCGAACCACGAACAACCATAGGTATACCGAGATACCAAACCGCAATCGAAAAATTATTCGCAACCAACCCAAACCCGTATGCATATACATGCTTTTTATTCACTACGCAACAAATATACACGTCCTGGTGTGATGACAGAGTGATATGTGCGATCGTCTTGAGAGGCCCCGGCCGAAGGCATTTCCTAATTCAATATGCATCCGTCAAACTTACATCCCACAATCAAAGAAAAACACACACACGCGACACCAAATATACAATTGCTAAGTCCAATCAACATGACTTCGCATAAACTCACACCAAGTCTAGCAATTTCAAAATGTATTCATACCCATTCCCACGATTTCGTCCGCTACGTCGCCTCGAAGATTCCAATATTTCCTGCCAATGATTACAAATGACAGGTACGAATGCCACAACTAGGCGAATGACAAGAAAAGAAGTTAAGACTTCTTACCGCGATTCAACTTTTCAACACGAACAATCCGTAACCGAATCATGATAATGAGGCCTAAGCAAGGTGCCTCAACCACAACAACAACAAAAGTCAAACAATACTCATCAAGATGTTTCCAAGGCACAAAGGAAGTAACCACAAGTAGATGTATCTTTGCCAATCACGCAAAAATACCGAATCTCAACAATGAATACAAATTGCAAACCAACATTTCATTCAACCAAATTAGAGTCTTGTGTGCTCAACAAAGCAAAAGATGCACACCACGGCAAAAGTACAATAGATTCCAAAAGGTCCAAATGTGCAACCACGTACTTAGAATTCAACGACAATTTTTTTTGCATAAGAAGGAAGCAAGAGGAAATTTTCAACAAAGGTGTTACGGACATCACCATTCTTCCAAAGGTTGAACAAAAACACAACGAAACCGCACGACTCTCAACCCACTTCTTCACTGATTTGGACAATCCCTTGCCATATGACCGAACTTGCCGTAACAGTAACACGACTTCAATGGAGGTGTAGGAGCGGTGCACTGCGAACGATAGTGACCCGACTGACGACATCTGTGGCACACGATCTGAGAAGTTGAAGCCATTCTCGGCTTGCGCAAAGAGGAGAATGAACCACCACCTCGATGATTCCCAAACATTTCCACCTGATCATGATCTCGCTTCTTGCTAGCATTTCCTACTGAGCCCAAACTCTGACTATCAACATGATGAGAAGACTTCACTCTAGGTGTCGTCTGCAAATGACTAAGGCACGACTCCACTGCTCTGGCGCTTTCCAACAAGGATGCATAATTCTGAACGTGCAAACCCACAACATGTGGCTGAATCTTAGGACACAAACCTCTTTCGAATCTTCTGCACTTTTGATTTTCTGAACGAACTAACTCCAACGCGAAATGCGAAAAGGAATAGAACTTAGTGGCATACTGTGTGACCGTCATGTCACCCTGCGTCAGATTTTTGAACTGGAAACCCATCGCATCACGAAATGATTCTGGAAAGAATTGGGCATCGAACACTGCCTTAAACTGAATCCATGACAAACCCTCTGCCGAAGAGGAAGAAGAACCAGAAACACTACGCTCTTTCACTACGGAACTCCACCACTCACTAGCTTCTCCAACCAACTGCCCCGAAGCCAAAGATACTCGCACGGAATCTTCATCAATCGACAATGCTTTGCGAATCTCACTCAACCAATGATTTGCCTCTAACGGATTCTCGGATCCACGAAACTTAGGAGGATTGAAACGGAGGAAATCTCTAACCATCTGCCGATAGCGATCCCTTTCACTAACCATCTGCCGATAGCGATCCTCCGAAAAGCTGATCTCTCAAACCGGATCTTGAAATGGGCAGTCGAGCTTACAAACTTTGACATCAAATTCCATCCCAAAATGGCCATCAAAGCTCAGGTCCTGTCCGACATCATCGCAGAGTTTTTTCCCGAGGTCATCCCCCAAGAAACTCAAACAGAGTCTCTGGCCAACGATTATGTAACGATCTAGAATTTCATGTACTGAATTTAGAATTCTTAAATTCTATTCCTTAGATTTTGATTGATCTTGATCTCAAAATCTTTTATTGATTGTTGATGTGGTTGATCCTAGATTGTTGTAGAAAATTCAATTATGAATCCAACACAACTTGAATCGTTCAAATTAGAGTTCGGATGAATAAGTTGGGTCCAAAACTCGCCTAAGCAAGTTTCGGGCCAGAGACACCCGAAACTGGTTCCCATGTATGCCACAATCAGTTCCAAGAACCGTGCATCTACAACCGGTTCCCAGACTGGTCGTAACTGGTTCCCACATAAGCCATGGCAACCGCAACCCCTTCCCCCAAACGGTTTCCCACCACACGCAACCGCAATGGTTATGGGTATTGACAACCATAACAGGTTTCCACTTGCCCCGCAACCGGTTGCGGGTCTTTGGAATCCAAAAATCTGGGAAGTTACTGAAAGCATTTTGGTCATTTCGCATGTACTTTTACTCATCCTATATGCGTGTATCTACCCTAAAACACCTCAGAACATTTTCCTAACTCTCTCTCTACCTCCTTATTTCTCCCTCAAACTCTCTTTCCCTTCTCTCTAGAACTCTAGGAATTTGCTTGGAAATATTATAAAATCCCAAGGATTAACATCGGAGAGCTCGCTAAGATCTTCCCAGTGACATGCTTGGAGTGTGGCATTATTGAGGACCCCTCACCTAGGGTTGTGGACATTTTTCCTTCTAAGGTAGAGTCTCCTAACCTTTACATACATGTGAATGTATATCTATCTCTCCCTCTCTTTAATGTTTTGCAAAAATCCACTGTTGATGCAAGTGTGTTGTTTTTGGGTCTTGTTGGAGTATTCAATCGAGTCTTGGAGTCTTTGTACCAGTTGTATAGACTCTATACTATATCAATTTGATATTCTCATGAACGGATTTGAAAACTCCCAAATTTTTGAAAACCCCTAATTTGACTTGTTTTTGAAAAATTGCAGAATTTGGGAATTGAGTTGGGGATTATCAAATTTATGCTTGAAATGTTAAATTGGTACTTTGAAACCATTGGAAAACATTGATTTTGGCCATTGGGCCTAATTTGAGAAAATTGGGAAAACATGGATTTTGGAAATTAATCGTTGGATTGTATTAGATTTTGATCCTTGAGTTGGCTATTTTATATGGGATTTTGATCCATGGGATTTTGATCCCTGAATGTTATACATTCACGATATTGTGTAATGGGGGTTTGATTGGGCCCTCCTATCGAGTCGGGTAGTATGAGGAATCACACGGTTAGTTAGTTGATGAGCTACTAGTAAAGATGGAAATGATTTTGATAAGGAAATGATTTTGTCGAGT
Organism: Monotropa hypopitys; assembly: GCA_002855965.1. Classification (NCBI taxonomy): domain Eukaryota; kingdom Viridiplantae; phylum Streptophyta; class Magnoliopsida; order Ericales; family Ericaceae; genus Monotropa; species Monotropa hypopitys. Next base: position 3,873 of record NMUG010007229.1, read on the forward strand.
CGAATATAACTCATTGAATGTGATGAACCTTATTTTGATAAGGAAAGATGGAAATGATTTTTAAAAACCCTTATTTTGATAAGGTGATGGATTTGACATGGACACTTGGTTCTTTAGAAAATGTTTTGGAAACACTTGATCTTGGAACTTGAAGATAATGGAAACAACTCTTAACTTGATAACTCTTTCAAAACCTTTTGGATCCTCCATGCATGAATCACATATTTATTTCTATACATTGGAATGCACACACGACATCTATGTATATTTTCTATTTAGGTGTCTCTACTAGGCATATGCCTAAACCTCTATTTTTAGGGAAAGAACTATTGGAGTAGCTTGAAGTGGATTTCCAAGATTGCTTGAAGACTTTGAAGGCATCTTCATTGAATGAACTCTTTCTTTTATTTCTGCACTATTATTTCTAAGTTAATAGTACAGAGGTCTGTAATAAGTATATTAAGACTTTATTTACTTAAGCCTTTCTGTGATTGACATTATGCATGTGGATGGTATTGGGATTGGTTGTTCTTTATTTTAGTAGTTTATTTTAATTTCTCTAATATCATCCTTCAAAACAAAAATGGTATAAAATTCCTGGGCCGTTACAATTGATATTAGAGCAAATGTTTCGAAAACTTAGGAATATTGGGGAGACACTTAGTCTCAATGGGTACATTGCTTCGCTTTTGCATTGTATGTCATATGATCATGCTTGTGTGCTTGTGTGTTTGTGTTCATTGTATGAGGACGAAAGAAAAAATTTGAACCAATAATTTGTATAAGGGTTAACTCTTGGAGTCCTTTTTAATTGTTGGTTGTCTAGGATGTTGATCCTTAGTGGTTGTACTTGAGTTGTTCCTTCAAATTCCACTATCGATGGTGTATATATTGGTTCCTAGTAGTCATTATTATCCTACTCTTAGGATGCCTTTTGTGAATAGACCTCTCTTATCCAAGCCACCTTCATTGATAAGACTCATGTTCTATCTCGTAAGGCTACGTCAAATCTTCATGCTGGAACCCTTCATATTGATTCACCAGCTAAGGATAGTTGATTTCTTGTTGATGCCCTTTGAATTGGTCTTGCCGTCGTTTCCTTCGAGTGTTGGATTCCATCCTTATTGTTGTTGTGGTGGTTGCCAAAATCCTTCCCTTGGTAGTGGAAAGTGGGTTTTACGGGTATCGGATGATCATACATCCCTTCTTGCCCTATTGATTAAGGATGATAGCTCATTATACCATCTTACGATCAAATTCTCGAATCCTCTTTATCATCTTGATGATGCCATCGATTGGTACTTTTTGTAGAGTAACATCACATCTTATGGTGTTGACCTCTTGGGTGGCATTCCCTATGACATAGGAGTTGATTGCCTCTTCATGGTTGAGACTTGGCCCTCACCTTGTTCATTCCAGATGTGAATCACTCGATAGCCTTATTGGCATTCGCTCTCCCTGGGGTTGATTCCTTTCCCCCAAATGTGTTCTTCCACATGGTTAGCCATTGGGCTTGGATTAGTTCCTTCTAACAAAATAGGGATTTGTGTTGAATACTAGGCAAAATTGGGTTGGAGAACCTAGTGGGAGTTGTATCCCTTTAGCTTAGAAGGTATTTTGTTAAATATAAGCCAAGTCATGGCAGAAATCTATACTTAGGTGGTGCTCCAGTTGTTAGGTTTCCCTTGTGATTCTGGACTAGGCTAATTGGTACGCTGAGAGGTGTTTGATGATAGTAGTATACTACTCTTAGTTAGGAGCTAGAATTGTCTCTAGAGTGTAGTTTGAAGTTGTTTGAGGTTTATTTCGCAAGCCTCTATGGCTTACCCACTTAGTCAAATTATTTGGCATTGAGAAAATCATAGGAGGACATAATTGAAGTGAATGAGGAAAGTTCGATGTACTTGAGGATGATGATAGATGTAGTTCTTGGTGATGTTAGATATTTCTTAGTTGAGTGAGGTCAATGAGAGAAGTTTAAGTGTTTCTTTTGTGGTTTGAGTTGTGAGGATGAGAAAGAGTGGAGTTAGTAACTTGAGGTAATTAGAGTTAGCGTAGTGAAAGTATAAGTGATAGTGTGATGTCGTTGTAGATTGAGTCTTGTTGGATGATTTAGGGCTTAGACTTGTGTCTAACCTGCCTTGGTGTTTCGTGGTGTTATGTCTTCTTGGCAAGTGTGATCATTTGGATTGTGGAAGTTGGACTTAGTTTCCTATATTCCTTGGTTTGTGGTGCTTAGGTCATCATGAGTGTTTGTATGACCCTTTTGTAATTGGATGTGATGGGAATCATGAAGTTCAAGTTTTCGGTAGTGCTTGTGCATAGAAATTGTTGGTCAATGAGTAAGGTGTCTTATGAGAAATTTGGAATCGTCATGGGAATTCGGGGAAGTTTGTGATAAGGTTCAGTAGAACTTTGATGATGAGTTAGGATGATGATCGTGTGCATTCTTGAGGCGCCTAAATTGATGATGAGTAGTGAGGAAACTTTGTTGACCTTCTAGGATAAACCTCGTAGACCATTCCTATGTTGGTGATGGCTTAAGGTTTCGAGGAAGGTGAGGCTGATATCTCTTGGTGACTTAGAGATTTGGATGCAAGTGGTGATTTGGAGTGATTGAGCCAGAGAATGGATTCCATTTGGTTTGCTCGTGTTTTGGGTGAAAGAGGTTCAGTCGAGTTAGCCATTGAGAGTGAGCATTCGGTTCAGGGATGTTGGGGTATTGGCACATTGGTGTGCATGAGAGTCTCGTAGGAGACTATTTGAGAAAGAAGTGTAGTTGAACCTTGAGTCTGTGGTCGTGATTGTAATTTGGGGTTAGTAATCATCCCTTGGTATTAGCCTATTGTCGTGAGATTATGCTTCGTGGTGAAGTTGGTCCATTTCATTCCTGTCCTTGACCACGTCGGTCATGGAATGTCATTGGTTGCATGCTATCCTTAGTGTGCCTACCCTTATTGTATCCATAGATGGTTGGATTGGTGAGTGGAAGCCATCACTTAGTTGTTTCTTGTCTTTTCCATCCCTATGAGCTTATATGAATGAAGGGTGGTTTCTATCCATCTTTGTTCGAGATGTTGATGGTGTGTGTTTGTGCCTTATCCTAATCAAGGTTAGGATACCTAATTCTTTGGCGATGTATGGGTTAACTACCCCTTGTCATTGTGTGGCACATTCTTGACCTTTACGTGTCGCATTGACGTTGGTGGGCAATAATGGGAGAAGCCTGTTGCCTTGAAAGATTCGTGACTTGTTCTTATCAAGATCTTGATGTCGTTCTTATTCTCTGTTGTATCCTTGTTGATGATTCATGAAGTGTCAAAGTTTGTGGCATTTGGTTGGGCAATGGTATGCTCTTTGTTTGGTATAGTGTGATCTACCTACTATTGGTGTTCATGCTATTCTCTTTTCTTGGGAGAAGATAGTGGGATTCTACGGATTTCCCCTATCTTCCAATCATAGTCTTGTTTCGCTTATGCACATTGATTTCTTGTGGACATTTTTCTCTTATGACGTTGTTCTATGAATCTAAATCGCTATTACTTCTCTTGTTGTCTCATCCACTTGGTGTTTGAACACCTTAAATTTAGGGAGAGTGACTCATATTGGTATCTTATTTGTGAGAGTAGGTGATATTGTTGGTCTGTGGGCTGGTGAGTGTTGGTATTGTGGTTGGGAAGGTAAAAAAAATGTTGTTCGTATTGTGCAGCTGTGTTGAGTGTTTTGTATAGAGTATGTGTCTATTTGGGTCGACTATACTGACTTACATATGTATACTGATGTTTGGTATGACCTGGTGTATAAGTAGTCTGTGTCATGTAGTGTAGTGATTGACCAAGAAGGATTAATTTGAGAAGGCATCTGGCTAGCACATCTCAAAACAAACTTCAATGATTCATTTTGGTACCGCACTAGATATGTGTACGGGTTTGGTTGTATGTGAGGATTGGTGTCATTCTTGAGTTTGTTGGTTGAAGAGTGTTTAGTGTGAAATTAGTCTTAGAGTTCTATACTCATTTTTTGTAGTTATCTCAGAGTTTATGGAGTAGTGTAAGACTTTGGTGGAGATTGGCAGATTAGTGTCATTTGTTAGGTCAAGTAGTTAACCTTAAGTGTGTTGGTCTTATGATTTCTGTTCTTGGTGACGAACTAATCTTGAGTCCCATCTCTGTTTCAAGTTTAGTGGTTGTGGTTCCTTCATCCCTTCTATATCGTATCGGCGTGTCCGTATCATATTGGCTTATCCGTATCATATCGGCATGTCCATATCATATCGGCATGTTCGTATTATATCAATGTGTCCATATTATATCGACATATATGCATCATATCGAGGTGTCCGTATCGTATCGGCGTGTCCATATCGTATCGGCATGTCCATATCGTATTGGCCTATGTTGTTGACGTTCAAATTTCAGATTTTGGAGTGTTGGTACAAAATCGTTTGGGTGGTACCGACTCCCTTGTGGTATTCTGGAGGCAAGGTCTTTGGAACCCCCCTTATTTGTTAAGATCTCTTGCTATGTGAATAGTTTGATGTGGTGAAATGTAGCATAAGTATGGTGTCTTCCTCCTTTTGGTGGGGTCTCTTTCCCTAGTTTCGCATTTCTTGGTGAATGTACACGTCATCCTATCTTATCCCTTATCGTGGATACCTTTGTTGTTGATTGTGGCTTGAAATTGGGGTTGAGTTGGTTATTCTTCCCCTTTGGTTTTTATTGAAATCATCGCACCTTTGGCTATTTGGGCAAGTGGTTAATTCGGGAGTGCTTATGAGAATGTGAAATTCAGGTTATCCTTTGTATATTCATCTTATTGGATTCATTCTTGGCTTGATATCTTCATTTGAAGCTATAAATTCTTGGTTCGACACTATTGATATTGCAAGTATTGCAAAACTTGTCCCCATCATCTGCCTTTGTTCATATAAATTTCGAGGATAAAATTCCTTTAAGGAGGGTGGATTGTAACGATCTAGAATTTCATGAATTGAATTTAGAATTCTTGAATTCTATTCCTTAGATTTGATTGATCTTGATCTCAAAATCTTTTCTTGATTGTTGATGTGGTTGATCCTAGATTGTTGTAGAAAATTTAATTGTGAATCCAACGCAACTTGAATCGTTCAAATCGTAGTTCGGACGAAACAGTTAGGTCCAAAACTCTCACAAGAAAGTTTCGGGCCAGAGACACCCGAAATCGGTTCCCATGTATGCTTCAACCGGTTCCGAGAACCGTGCATCCGCAACCGATTCCCAGATTGGTTGCAACCAGTTCCCGCATAAGCCATGGAAAACGCAACCCCTTCCCCTAAACTGGTTCCCACCATACGCAACCACAATGGTTACGAGCAGTGACAACCGTAACCAGTTTCCACTTGCCCCACAATCGGTTGTTGGTCTTCGAAAGCCAAAAATCTGGGAAGTTTCCAGGGGCATTTTGGTCATTTCCTGTGTATTTTTACTCATCCTATATGTATGTATCTACCCTAAAATGCCTCAGGACATTTTCCTAACTTTTTCTCTCTCTTTACCACCTTCTCATTTCTCCCTCAAACTCTCTCTCCCTTCTCTCTAGAACTCTAGGAATTTGCTTGGAAATCTCAGAAAATACCAAGGATTAATGTCAGAGAGCTCGCTAAGATCTTCCCGGTGAAGTTCTTGGAATGTGGCATTGTTAAGGATCCCTCACCTAGGGTTGTGGGGATGTTTTTGCTTCCAAGGTAGAGTCTCCTAACCTTTAGATACATGTGAATGTATATCTATCTCTCCCTCTTTCCAATTTTAGCAAAACTCCACTGTTGATGCAAGTGTGTTGTTTTCGGGTCTTGTTGGAGTATTCAATCAAGTCTAGGAGTCCTTGTACCGGTTGTATAGACTCTCTACTATATCAATTTAATATTCTCATGAACGGATTTGAAAACTCCCAAAATTTTTAAAACCCCCAATTTGACTTGTTTTTAAAAAATTGAAGAATTTGGGAATTGAGTTCGGGATTAAACCATTGGAAAACATTGATTTTGGCCGTTGGGCCTAATTTAAGAAAATTGGGAAAATATGGATTTTGGAAATCAATCGTTGGATTGTATCGGATTTTGATCTTTGAGTTGACTATTTTATATGGGATTTTGATCCCCGGGATTTTGATCCCTGAATGTTATACATTCACGACATTGCGCAATGGGGATTTGACTGAGCTCTCCCGTCAAGTCGGGTAATACGAGGAATCACACGGTTAGTTAGTTGACGAGCTACTAGCGTAGAATTAGCCTAAACTCTATATAACTCATTGAATATGATAAACCTTATTTTAATAAGGAAAGATGGAAATGATTTTTGAAAACCCTTATTTTGATAAGGTGGTGGATTTTACATGGATATCTTGTTCTTTGAAAAATGTTTTAGAAACACTTGATCTTGGAACTTGAAGATAATGGAAATAACTATTAACTTGATAACTCTTTCAAAACCTTTTGGATCCTCTATGCATGAATCACATATTTATTTCTATACATTGGAACGCACACACGATATCCATATATATTTTCTATTTAGGTATCTCTACTAGGCATATGCCTAACCCTCTATTTTTAGGGAAAGAACTATTGGAGTAGCTTGGAGTGGATTTCCAAGTTTGCTTGAAGACTTTGAAGGCGTCTTCATTGTAATAAACTCTTTCTTTTATTTCCGCACTTTTATTTCAATGTTAATGGTGCCCGGGTCTGTAATAAGTAGATTAAGACTTTATTTACTTAAGCCTGCATGTGATTGACATTATGCATGCAGATGATATTGAGATTGGTTGTTCTTTTCTTTAGTAGTTTATTTTAATTGCTCTAATATCATCATTCAAAACAAAAAAATGATTTAAAATTTCGGGGATGTTACAGATCATGATCAACCGACTGCTTCCTCGTCTACTACTCCGCCTCCATGACACTCTGGCACTTGTACCTAGCACCCGACAGAACCTTGGCAGTTGTTCCACGAGGAAACTTGGAAACTTCATGTTGATGGTGCTTCAAACAATAGGGGCTTCGGCGCATGCATCGTCTTGGTCTCTCCAGAAGGTGTCGTTCATGAGAATTCTCTGTCTATAGAGTATCCAGCCTCCAACAATGAGGCAAAATATGAAGCTCTGATATTCGGATTCTGCCTTGCAAACCACATCGGAGTTGAGGAGATTTTTGTGTACAACGACTCTCAACTGGTGATTAGCACACAATAATGTAGTTTTTGTGTGCCAATCCATCTCCTTTTAATTATTTTTCGTTATTAGTTGTTTACTATTTAGTTCGTTTTTGTACATATGCGTTTAATATCGTTTTTCTAGTTTTTGTTGTTTGTACAGGCTATTTAGCACTCCCAGGAGGAGTCCGGAAGACCCCAAGAGTCCCCGAGCTTTCAATGATTCATTTTGGACACAAGAAGACCATTTGGAGCATCAAAGCATCAAGTTGCAAAATGCTGTCAAAAGAGACCTGAAGAGAGACCGGTCTCTCTTTTGGCCCAAGCAAAAAACCAGAGAACAACAACAAGAGAGACCTGAAAGAGGACCGGTCTCTACTGGGAGAAAAATTTTAGAAACAGAAAAGAGACCGGTCTCTTTTCAAGAGTACCGGTCTCTCTTTCCCCTGGTGCACAAATTTGAAAAAAAGAGACCGGTCTCTTTTAAAGAGGACCAGTCCCTTTTGACAGATTCACAAAAAATCAGATATTTTAAGGGTTTTTTGGTCTTTTTCTTGGGTTTGTATATAAGTAACAATTGTGGACTTAGTTCAAAACGTTTTTCTCTTGATTTTATGGCAGAGGTAGGGTTCTAATGGGGGATTAGCCCCCTCTCTTCTTCTTGCTCTTCTTCCCTCATTTGAGGGCCATTAATGGAGGTTCGGAGCTTTTGCCCTTCCCAAACGTTGTAGGTGATGACTTCCTATCTCTATCTATGGATTTTAATTCTTTTGTTGTGTGTAATAATTTAGTTTCTCCATTTCTATGTTGTGTGATTAGTGACGTTTTTGCATAATTATGGTTGTGGATAGTTTAATGGAGGGCTAACCTCCTTGGTTTGGTCGTGGGGCGACTAACGCCCCTCGATTTAGGTTTGTGATGATTTCTCCATTTTTGTGCCTAAATTGTAGTGGTCTAAAGGTGTAGGATGTTCATGCCTATGGTCTTAATCGTGCGGTGTTAATCTATTTGATACGTCGTCGACATAAGATGGCACGGTGTATGCTTGTAGCGATGTCCCGCCAGGTGTTCGACAAAATGTCCCAATGAACTAATTCACCTAAAAATCACCTAATT
>NMUG010007230.1:0-12174 GCA_002855965.1 Monotropa hypopitys
GTACGGACACGATACGGGCACTCCGCATTTTCCAAATATTTTTCTAAAAATTTTAGAAAAATAAGAGAACGAGTTTCGACTATCGCAAAGAAGTCCACAATGACTTTAACACCACGAATGCGCAAAACAACCACGAAAAAGGTTTCCGAATAAGGTGGAAACAATACAACCGATACAAAGCGGAATGTGAAAACAAGACAACCCGCAAGGGATGGTCACACAACAAACGTGCCACCCGAATCACACCAAACAACCACAATGCCACCAAGAGGAACCAAACAGTCAAATCTCACAAACCAACCCGCACACACCTAGAGCGGTACCAGAATGACTATGAAGTTTGATTTGAGATGTGCTGGCCAGTCACCTTCTCAAAACAATCCTTCATGTTCATTCCTACACCACATGACACGGACTACGCACACCGGTCACGCCAAACACCACCACAATCCAAGTCGGTACAGTCGACTTCAAAGAAACACACGCGTTCTATCCCAACACTCGCAACACAACTGTACAACGCAAAAGTGAACACGTCTCAGTGATCGCACTAATCACAAACCAATCCCACAACACACTCTCAAACAAAGCTCCAAAGGAAGACAACATCGCAGAACAGAAGTGTCCAAGCGCAAATGGACACAATGCCAACGGATTTGACAATAATTTGGATTCGCATGAAGACATGGCGAATAAGAACGAGTGCACGAGGCAAGGATACGGTTCCTTCAAACAAGCTCTACGAAGTAGATGATTCTCTATGCGCGAGAAGAACAACACGATGCTACCATGACAAGCACCACAACGGCAAACGTACCACAAAAAGTCGACAAGAAGATGGTGACAGCCAATCGCAATGTCAAAAGTTAAAAAACAAGGATCGAGATGATTTTCCGAACAACGCACAGCTTCCGCAATCGCCACCAAGTGCCAACAAGAAACACGAGAAGTCAAACCGCATAGCACCGAGGAACAATGAATCCTTGTAACGACAAGGATAAGGCACGAGTGCACGCAACAACATTTCCACAATGATGGTAGAGACCATCGATCAAGCACTCCGATCCAAAGAGTTGACGAGACGATAAACAACCAAGGAACGACATCCATTCACCGATCCCGCAAAGGACTGAACAAGGAGGAAACCGACATGCCAAGAAGGGCATACGACCGACAATACTCTACAACCAAGATGAGGTGAAAGAGTCACCCAAGCCAAAATTTACCTCCTATAACCTCACACCCAGTTGAGAAAATAATTCTAACCTCTCGTCTTCAATTTCTAATCAAGACACAAGATACCTCAAGCAATCAACCCAATCATTCCTATCCTTCAAAGCAATAACTTCAAACCCAAATACCACTTCCAGGAAAACCACACGATAGTCATATACCCACTATCACTCCAAAACATCAAGAGAGAGCTAAAATCCTCAAACCACTTTCCCAGCTCATAACACAACAACAACTCATCGAACAACCACCAAGGCATTCCAAAGATAGGTCTAACACCTAAATCACCCAACAAGCCCAAATGACCAATTGAGACAAACTTGCACAAGACCATCTCCCAAGTCACTCCATAAACCAAACAACCAAACAACCAAAGAACCACTAACCACTGTGGACCAACATAATTCTAGCCCTTTCCGAAAGACCTCAAGTCACAATTCAATGCTACCATACTAACAAGATACCACACTAAAATTCCTACATCCTTTTTTTGACCAATAAGTAACCGCAACCGCAAAGTATTAAGTCCAACACAAATCCTCAAGGGACCTCAAACAATAAGTCAAGACTAACTCTCGCATCAACTAAGGGTAGAATGCTATCAACATCAACCGTTTGGTACTAACCCGCAAGTAGAATCTACTAACCCGAGGACACTTCACATCCCAAGTGAATCACACACAATCCTTGCCACTACAAGGCCTTACAATACCGAGACATCCTCACTTCCCAAGAAGTTACAATTGCTAGACCACCATGTTCTAACACCTCAAGAAGCAACCACAGATTTCAATCCCACGAGCAAGGTTATCCTAGGGTTCCACTACTCACATAGGGAACTACACACGTCCGGGAGACCCATTCAATCTCAAGGTAAACAATCATCAACCACGAGACTATCCAACGAAAGTCTACTATGCAACTGGAATGGGAGTCAAAACTCAACCACCGAGAAAACGGTCAACATCAACGGAGCAGACGACAGGTTCCAAATATCAATCACTATAGAGTGAAACAAAATCCAAGGCTCAATCGCAAGAGCACTACAAATTTCTAGCCACTAGAATGACTATCAAACCGGCATCGAGAGGAGGAACACCACTCTTAGAAGGAAAAGCTAACAACTTCGTTCAAGAGTGAAAAGGGGAATTCAAGGAATGATCAATCAACTGTACGCAAGATCATCATCCTTACTAGAAGGGCAAACGAGAATCAACTCCATTGACTGCCGCAAGGTCCATCATCCACTACCAAAGATAAGCTCAAAAACCACGATAACGACAACAAGAATCTGCTTCTTACGGAGGAATAGGCTCGACAAGCCACAACTACAGTCACCAATAATCGAAACCGAGGAATAAAGTGCTAAATCACCTCAAGAGTCAACGAAGAAACTTATTTACACCCTAAGAACAAGGAACTATAAACAGTTCACCAAGCTAGAGTAGGAGTCACCACAGCTAATGAGAGGAAACAATCGGAACAAACGAGTCCAATATCAACAAGGTCCTCTAACAAATGCCAAGATAGGCCCAAAAGTCACCACAAGATAGACGAGAATTGCTCAAAATTCCAAAAGAATAACAACAAGACCAACTCGAAGGAGTAGACACCTCAAATTTCCAAACTATTTTGTTATTTTCGAGTTATAAAAACTTGTTGTTTAATGAGATCCATGCAATGCACACACATTCGATGCCTAGATACACATGCCATGCACCCTAAATGCAATCTCTCATAGCTACACAAAAGAAACGGTGCGCTCATTGAGACTAAAAGTCTCACCCAAAGTCCGAGGTAAATCGGAACTAGCACTTTGATACCAACTGTAACACTCCCAAAATTTGAGATATATATTTTTTGAAATAAACAATGGGAAGTGTTAAATAGGTAAGAGTATACAAATAAAAAGGGGCAAGATGTTATCTACAACACACACACACACTACTCAACACATTATTATTACAATAAACGTCTGCGCTACTCTGATACCAATAAAATGGGCAAAAGAGTTTTATAACATAACCCTGTACAACAGTGCCCAAACTAAAAGAAAAGACCCAAATAGGATTTTATAAGTTAATCCTGTACAAGGTGGCCAACAGAAAAGTAAAGAAGTAAAGTACACCAAAAGAAGAGCAACCTATCACTACAGCTCAGTCCAGCCTCCAGTCCTACGAAGGATCCAGCGGCTCCAAGTAAAGAGACAAGTCCTACAAAAGTAGAGAGTCAGGCACGACCGCCTGATAGAGATAATCCATCTCCTACCGTCTATAATATTGGGTGCAAGTGAGTGATAGTGCAAGGAATGTAATGTGACATAGGCAATGGATCTCATTATATAAAAACAGTTACTTTCTTTTATATATTTTACTGTTAACTCGTCATAAGGTAAAAGCAGTAAAACTAGTGTCTAACCAAGACTCGGGAAAGAGAAGTAAAAGTATCCAACATCTACCGAAGGCTGCCTAGACAAGGCCAAGAGGGAATTGTGTCAAGTGTCGACCCACACTAAGTAAAAGACTCATTTTCTGTTAGATAAACATGTTCCAATTCCCTTTTCGTTCCAAGTTCTACTTGTATTCCATTTCCGTGCCTTCTAATAGGAGCAAGGCAAGTGTCAATTAATATGTATGAGTTTTCGGCTAGTTCCATTTAGAGGCTCGTCAACCACTAAACGAGTCATATACCTCGTATTCCCCAACACGTTGGGAGGGACCAGACAATCCCCCATTGCGCAATGTCGTGGGTGCTAGACAAGCCACCCAAGGTACCACAATCCAGCTACCCGAACAATAATAGCCAACTCAACTTCCTCGCATAGAACCGAGTGTCACATTTACTTTAATTCTATCAATCTGTGCGACCTAGGGCAAACAACCTCCTAGTCGACGTGTCATACCAAATGTGACTTCCTTTCATCATTTCCAAAACCTTTCTGTTTATTCATAAAACGTCTATTTCCAAAACATTTCCGTTCATTTCACAAAACGTGTCGTTCATTCACAAAACACTCCATTTGTTCAATTCATTCCAAAATGTGTCCACACAATGTTTAAACCTACCAATTTCCCAAGAGACCCCAAATCAACATTCTTTCCCCAAATCAATTTCCAAATCGATGACACATGATTTTACAAAATTTTGGGCTTTTCGAAATCGAACTCATGATTGAAAAATTGACATCCTAGGGAGCTCATGGATACCCTAGACGATACCACTACGCGACCAATTGAAGTGTATAACAACCCATGAACGACAATTTCGCGAAAACATACAAATTGACGGAATTTAATTAACAACACGAGGGAGATGTAAGGACACCAACATTACAAACGAGAGGGATAGAAAACTCTACCTCGCCGGAGCTCCGATGACGCTCGCCGAAAAAGTTTGCCGGAATACTCTATGACCGCCGGACTGAATCAAACTCATCATTGCAAAGCTCTTGAGATGATCTACAATGTTTGAGAAGGGCAAAACCTTAGATGAGCTACCAACAAGAACCTAGGGTTTTTGGAGAGGAGAAGAACTTACCGATCCGAGACGATCCAAGTACATCCTTGCGGAGAGGAGAGCGAGAGGAACAATGTTTCTTCTTCGCGATTCGCCGGAAATCCACCAGATCTACCATGGATGTAGAGAGATGTGAGAGGGAGAAGAGATGGAGGTAGAGAGAGATTTAGGGTTGGAAAATGAGGAAGAAGATGAGTGAAAACGTGTATGGGTTATATATATACAACCCCTACCTCAAATGACCAAACAGCCCCTCATTTACACTTTCGCGCAGAAAAATAAGCCTCCACGACCGGTTGGCAATTTGGGGTGTACTGGTCGTGGCCTTTCTGACCTTCCACGACCGGTCGGCGGATTTCGGGGTACCGGTCTCCAAGGGTTAATTTCCACAGACTTAAATGATTGGATTTTCCGAGAGTATTTTGGCCATAACTGTTTCGTCCGAACTCCGATTGAGACGATTCAAGTTGCGTTGGATTCGTAATAGAATTCTCTACGACTTTCATGAATGAAGATTTATGATTTGAAGAATGAATCAAGTCGATGAATTTCAAACGCGATTTAAGGTTTAACTGCATGATCAACGATCAACGGACATAATGCTGGGATGCCCAACTCACCCGAACTTACTCAACGATACATGAAATTCGATTTATAAAATTAATTGAACGAATAGAAATTAATTAAAATTTCTGGAGTGTGACTCTATCTTATGAATGGTTGAGATCTGAGAAGTGTCAGCCTCAATGCCTCGGCATGTGACGAGATAGCCCAAGAAATTTCTTGAGCCGACTCCGAAGGCACATTTCGAAGCGTTGAGCCGAAGCGTATATTTATTCAAGATGTCAAACACCTTCTGTAGGCCTGCTAGATGATTCTCCGAAGTTTTGCTCTCGACCACCATGTCATCAATGTAGGCCTCCATAATGTCATCGAGTTAAGAGTTGAACATTTTAGTGATCATCCCTTGATAGGTCGCTCGAGCATTTTTGAGGCCGAAGGGCATGACTCGGTAGCAGAACAGTCCCCTGGGAGTGATGAATGCTATTTTTTCCTAGTCTGGGCCAAACATTGCAATCTGGTGATACCCACGTTAGGCATCCATGAAGCTCATTCTGGGATATCCGGCCATTGAATCGACCAGATGATCTATTCTGGGCACTGGGAAGCTGTCTTTGGGAAAAGCTTCATTGAGATTAGTGTAATCCACACAAGCCCTCCACTTGCCAGTCTTCTTTTTGACCACCACTATGTTGGCCAACCAGGTGGGATAGTGAACTTCTCGGATCGCCTGCTCTTCGACCAGACGACCAACTTCTTCTATAACGGCATCGACATGGGCAACTTCCAATCGCCGGGCCTTCTGAACGACTGGCCAACACTCCAGACGGACGTTGAGGTGGTGGATGATGAAGTTAGGATCCACGCCTGGCATCTCATAGGGCGTCCAGGCAAACACCTCCACATTATGCTTTAGGAAGCTGATCATGACCCCTTTATCTGCTTCGGCCAATTGTGAGACGATAAGAAAGAAGCACTCTGGATCGTCGGCGCTGAGGGGCACGGTGACGAGGTCCTCAATAGATTTTGCTGAGGCACTCGTATCGACGTCCTCCAGCACCAGTTGATCTGGAACCTCCACCCAGTGGACTTGCTCACGGGTGACCTTCCCTTTGATAGCAGCGATGTAGCACTACTTCGCCGAGGTATGGTCTCCCCTAAGCTCATCCACACCTCTGCTGTCAATGAATTTAATAACCTGGTGGTATGTGGAAGCCACTCCCTTTATGCTATAGATCCAGGTTCGGCCCAGGATAGCGTTGTTGGGCGATGGGACGTCGACTACCACAAATTCCACCTTGGTGGTGACCGAACCGATGGTCACTGGGATGAGGATTTTACTGAACGGCCACACTGAAGCCACGTTGAATCCCACCAGTGGCACGTCGGTCGGTAGTAGGTCTTCTGCCTTGTACCCCATTTTCTTAAATAAGGAGTAGTATATGATATTTGTCGAGCTGCCGAGGTCAATGAGGACCCTCCGGACCTGGCAGTCGGCAACTTGTAGAGTGACGAATAGGGCGTTATCGTGAGGGCGCTGAACCCTCTTGAAATCCCTATCTAAAAAGGTTATAGAATACCTGTAGTCCGGCTTCGGCTTCTTCGACATAGGTTGGACGACAAGGATCTTTTTTGCCTCTATCTGTTGGATCTCTGACTGAAGCTGCTTCTCCCTTCGGTGATCCACCATTACATGGATCACATTGATAATACGCAGGACCGGCTTGGGATCTTCCTTTGGTATGACAGTGGCTGTTTTTTTTGTATCAATAAACTCCCCAAGGTGGCTAGCAGTGACCAACTCCTCAAGGAAGTCTTTGTAGGCCCGATAGTTAGTTGTCAAGTGCCATTTTTCTCTGTGTTAAGAGCACCTGAATTTGTCGTTGTCGCCTCTCTGGGCTCCCAACCACTTCTCTTGCCATCTGAAGAATGACTCCTTTTCGATTTTGCAAAGGAGCATAAATGTTAGCTGTTTGAAGACAGTAGTATGGGCCACAAACTCATATGGCTTGTACATCCGGGGCTCTCCTGGCTGGACAGTGTTGGTCTCCTTCCTTCTGACCACATTGTTGTTATTGGGACCGTGGTCAGAGCATTGCTCGGACATGCTCCTCTCCTCCTTGGCCTCTTCTAGTTTTGCGTGAAGCTCAATCCTGGCCATGAGCTCATTCATGGTGGCTGAAGGGAAGAGCATCAGATCTTCGAACTCTTGGCTGGAGTGGTCCAGGCCAAGTTTGAATGATGTCACTGCGATTTTTTGACCGCATTATTCAATTTCGTTGTAGAGGTCCAAATGTCGGGCTGCGTATTGGCGCAAAGATTCTGACCTCGCTCACCGAAGGCCAAGGAGGGAATCAACCTCTTTCTTTACCCTGGTGCTGGTGATGAACCGAGCCAGAAAGGTCGTTGATAGATCTCTCCATGAAGAGATGGACCTTGCTGGCAGTCGGTCAAACCAGAGTAACGCAACCTTGCCTAGGTTGGATAGAAATAACTTGCACATTAAGGCATCCTCCCCTGAGTAGAGGGACATCATCTACCTGAAGTGCACGATGTGGGTGTACGAATCTATTTTGGGATCATACTTGTTGAACTTGGGGGCTGAGAAACTTGCCGGAGGCCTTGTAGCTTCAAATTCTGGAGAGAATGGAGTGCAGGGGATTCTATCCTGTCGGCATAGCTCATAGGTCCGAGCTGGCAGGACATCCCTCCTCCTCCTTTGAGTAACTTCCTGTTCTGAGTAGGGAACCTGGATGTCTCTTTGGCCGCTGTGCCTCTGGTGCCTAGGTGGTGACTGCTCCTAATCTGGGCGAGGTATCTGAGCTACTGGAACTGTGTTTGGACCAAGGCAGTCAAAGATAGGTGGCCGACGACTCTCTACCGAACGTTCGTCCCTATGCCAGAGAGGCGAGACTCGGCACCTGATGTGGCGATCCTCGTTAATCCTCTGTCAGGTAGGGACTTCTTCTTCCTTTTCTCCAAGTCTGTTCAAAACAAAGGGCCTGTTTTGCTCAGACCTGCTCCTACTCTGGGAAGGCTCTTGGTATTCGTGTCCATCCTTCTCGGCATGGCTTGGCGTAGGTGCCATTCTTTTCTTCTGGGTGGTCTCCCTTACGAGGGTAATTTCGCGGATGAGAGCGTCGATCTGGTGATCCCTTCGGCCTAGATCGCCTTCTAACTGACGGGTGTACTGCCTAATGGTAACCTTGTCCGGAGGATCAGGGCATTCGCTGGTGTGGTAACTGGCATCACCGGCGCGGGTACGTTCGAGGATGTGGAGAGTAGAGTCCCCTTCCCTCGCAAATTCCTTTCCCTTGTTCCTTCGGCCATCAGACTGATTTCCCTTAGAGTTTTGGTTTTTTGAAGTCATCTTCAAGCTAGAATAGAGATTTGAGAGTTTGAGAAAGGTTCCCCAGTAGAGTCACCAATTAATGGGGGGTAAGCCTTTCTTGCGGTGGTTCCTGGTTGCTAGCGGTGGAGATTAGGCTGAGCCTTGGCTACAAAAGAAGGAAACATTAGGCTACCGACGAATATCACAGGTGGACCCTCCGATGGCTAAGTCACCAAGGTATTTGTAGAGAGAGAAAGCAAATGGACAGAGCTTGGGCTAGTGCGAGAAGGTGTACATCTACATTGAATGACATCTCCCTTATACAGGGCCATCGGTGGGTGTGGAACACGCTCTTCGGCGTGACTGAACTGCCTGTCTACGTGATTGGACAGTATGCCTATCTCCCATATACGCCTGAACATCCGGCCGACAAGTCGGTCCCGACAGTGTCAGGCGGCGCCGCCTGACAATATTGGGCAGCAGAAAGGCTGAAAAGCATGTCTGGCATGCTGCGGGAATCACGGAAAACCTGATCTCTGTGTCAGGCGTGTGTCTGTCATGTGCGCAAAACCCAGGATGCTATCTCCTGAGGGAATCTTCCCTGCAGTTGAGGTATTTGTCCTATTCGGACGAAGGAGCACCCTTCGGTATGGTCAATCATCGGTAGGAAGCTGTCCCCACGCAGTAAACCTTCCATGCCGAAGTGAGCCCTGTGGAAGCCCCCCTTCCATCGGCCTCTGCTCCTGCTCGGTGGCATGACCTCGGCTTGTTGTGTCATCGGTTGGGAACCATCCCTGGGTTGTGAGGCTCTGGTGCCGGAGCAAGCCCCGGGGAGCTCCTATCGTCGGCTCTTAATTGCTCGGCCCCCTGATAGCTGGCCTGTGTTGCGGTCCTCCCGGAGGAGGTCGTGGCTCCAGACTCTCTTTGGTTCGGCCCCCAACAGGTATTTAAAGGAAAGTTAGCGTATGAGAGAGGTAAGCATTCATTCTCACTCATTTACACTTCGTCAATTCTCTCTCTCTCTCTCTCTAACAATTATTGACTTGATCGTCGGAGGTGGTTCGGAGGCACCACCCCCTCACTCTGTGTCTCTAGATCATTCCCCTTTGCAAGTCGCGGCAGTTCACAGCAAGGAGGAAGAGTCTGGTCGAGAAAGGTTCTAGGCGGAGTCGAGCCGTGCCAGAAACTGAATCATCAGTTGGAGCCGTCTGTAGGAATCGACTTGCTTATCATTGATGATAAGTTTCCGATGTCTAACACATGATCGGTTGTGCAACAGAACCCCCCGGAGATAACCCCAGAAATGTTCTTAGCCATGCAATGCCAGATCGAGTTGCTCACGAAGAGCTTAGAGGAATCCCGTCAGGAAAATCAATAATTGAGGGCACAACAGAATCAACCACCACCTCACCAAGCCCCCCAGGAGCAAGAGGAAATTCAAGAGAGGGTTGAGGACAATGAAGAAAGGAGGGAAGAAAGGAATAAGAACCAGTCCCAGAACGTTACCGACCCTCAGGCCAGCAAATCAACCAGGCAAGGAGCTAGCAGCCGATGGAGAGGCCAGATGAGGATCTTTTGACTTCTATGAAAGCCCAGATCAATGGAATTCATAGGCAGATTCAGGCAAAAACCCCGACAATCGTGGAAGAACTGGTCCAGAATATAGATTCCCCATTTTCTATGAATGTTCTGAATGCCCCCTTACCTCCCAAATTCAAGATGCCTATGTTGGAATCTTTCAATGGCACCACGGATCCACTGGATCACTTAGAAACTTATAAAAATCTCATGATGCTCCAGGCAGTCCCAGACGAAGTCATGTGTAGAGCCTTTCCTGTCATCCTCAAGGGGAGTGCGCACATGTGGTTCAACAAGCTCAAACCGGGCAATGTGGACAACTTCAAAGAACTTAGTCAAAAATGCATAAGCTATTTCAATGCGGGATAGCGTTATCGCAAGCCTGATACCCACCTGCTTACGGTGCACCAGAAGAAAGGAGAGTTAGTGCGAGAGTATACCTCTCATTTTACACAGGAGGCCATGTAGATAGAGAGTGTAGATTATAAAATGGCAATGACGGCCTACATAGTAGGCCTGTGGTCGGGAACCTTATTGTTCAACCTAACCCAAGATCCTCCTCACGACATGGCAGAGCTGCTGATGAGAGCTCAGAAGCATATTAATACTGAGGATGCCTTAAATGCGCAGAAGAATCGGGATGATGCGCCCCTAGGTCAGGTTTCGACACAACAAAGTCAGAACGAGAAGAGAAGGAAAGACCCCCCTAAAGGGTCCTTTTATGAGCAGAAAGGCAAGAGAATCGATCGCAGGGGTTCACCGAGGACAGGATCTCCCATAAGGAGTCCTCATCAAAGGATTGGCGGGCCACCAGAAAGACACAGAAGCTACACCCCGTTGATAGCTTCTGATGAGCAGATTATGGATGACCTTAGGGACGATCCTGATCTGAGATGGCCAACTCGTCTAAAGACTAACCCCGATAAAAGGCCTAGAGACAAGTACTGTCACTTCCATCGCGACCATGTGCATTACACCAATGACTGTATTGATCTAAAGGGCCAGATCGAAGAGCTTATTCAAAGGGGGAGGTTGCAAAGATTCGTGCGGAAGACTGAGCCTAGAGCTCAGTGCGGCGGACAAAGGTGAGAGGATCAAGGCAGAGCTCCTGAGAACAATGAACCTATTGGAGAAATAAGAGTGGTGCACGGAGGGTCCACTGGAGGGGGAGAATCTAGCTTGGCTTGGAAGGCCCATCTCAGGAGGCTTAGGGCAGAGGATCCCATAGAGATCTGCAGAGGGGAGGCAACCCAAATGTTCAAAGCGGGAGAATCCACCTATTGTTTTTCTGATGAAGATGAAAAGGGACAATATATCCCCACAATGACCCTCTAGTGGTTTCCATGACCGTGGCCAATTACAAGACCAGAAGAGTACTGATCGACAGTGGTAGCTCAGCTGATATTCCTTTCCTTCACGCCTTTGATCAGCTCCGACAGGGAAGAGATCATTTGCGGCCGATCACATCACCATTGGTGGGATTCGCTGGGGACACAGTGTATCCGAAGGGCCAGATAGCCTTGCCCATGGCCTTGGGTGAAGAGGGAAGGAAGGTTACAAAAATGATTGATTTTTTGGTAGTAGATGTCCCGCAGCTTACAATGCTATAGTGGACAGAGTACTCCTGAATAAAGTTAAGACTGTTATCTCGACGTTCCATTTGAAGGTGAAGTTCCCAACCCCTGGTGGAGTGGGAGAGTTGAAAGGAGATCAAAAGACAGCTCGGGAGTGTTATAATTTCTCGGTCAAGTGCCATTACGAAGCTATAGAACTGGAAGGGCTGGATGTGAGAGACGAAGAAAGACTTATGCAAGGTGAACCAGTGAAATAGCTAATCTCCTTAGCGATATGGCCAGATCAGCCCGACCAGAAAATTCAGCTCGGCATTGGGCTGACCCTAGAGGAGAGAGTCAGACTGGTTGAATATCTGAGGAAGAGCAGAGATGTTTTCGCCT
>NMUG010007231.1:0-12173 GCA_002855965.1 Monotropa hypopitys
AAATAACCTTAATACAAAGGGTAGAAAATAAATTTTTTCTTTATTTCCATACAGATAATAATAATCCATCTTAAACACAGAATATTAAAACTCCAAGTGATGACACAAACCACCAATAGTTTAACCTCAGGAGATTCCCATTCAAGCGACTAGAAAAAACACAAACTAAAATCTTTAAGACATGAAGGAAACCCAATGCCTCTAGCAAAATATGATTTTAATTCCGAGTACTACAATTTGAAATAATAATTGAAAAATAGAAAGAACTATCTATGCCATCCTTGCTCGCCTTAGGAACCAAGTCTCCAAGTCAAGTTTTCACCTCCTTAAGTGCCTCGTAGTGGACCTCTAACCCTGCTACCTGATTTCCAAGCAAAAAACAAGGAAACCAGAGTGTGAAATATAGAATTTGATATTCCGAAATAATTAAAGTAAAGCACTTTAAAAACTATAGAGATAACATTCTTGCTCTTCCTTAAAAAACTCTTTTCATTTCAAAACCTCGATATTTTCCGGCTACCTTTGCCAATAAAAATATTTGTAGGTGTTCTCCGACCATCCATAGTCAAAATAGTATTTTTGTGAATATTCTCTGGCTATCCACTGCCAATCAAAAACACTTGCTCAAAAACATCTATTGAGCCATGAGGCATCCCCCTATTAAGATATGTTGTGGATGTTCTCTGGCCATCCACCGCCAAAACAAGTTTTTGTAGATATTCTCTGGCTATCCACCACCAAAAACTCTTTTCAATAACAAATGTCGAATGGCTAATTTGGTTTCCATCAATAACAATATCTATTTACTCAAATAAACTTGCATCGTACTAATAAAAACCATAATTCATACACTCACCGAAGCCGCTTACAATTTGAGTGATTTTTCCTTTTTTACTTTCCAACGGTTCCACAATTATTCAGATCCGGTCCTGTAACCACAATCCAGTGGAGTCAATATACGATTCATAAATCAAGATACGAAACTAAATGCATATGTAAGTGCAAATACCAAGTAGATCTAAGGATTCCATATCTTCAACATGCCCCTCAAAATATATATGAAAACGTAATGATTTATGCAAGTCTTCCCCTAATCTATCTTCTCTAGGCACTTATACATGAACCCATATCCATAAACTCAAAGGTTTCTATAAAACATGAACTTAGGATAAATAAAATCTCAAAAAATATTAAAATTCCTAAGTTACTTACCACCACCAAAGTCTTGCACAAGAGAAATCTCCCAAAAAGCCTTCAAAATCCTCAAGCTTTTCTTCTCCCAAAAGTAGATCTCTCTCTATCTCCCTCCAGATATCTCTCTCTCTAGTTTGGAGGCTTAGAGATACAGGCCACACACTAAAGTTTAACCCTAATACACATTAGGGTGATTATAAACCGTATTAGGTGTAAAATCCCCTAATTACCCCTAAAAATCTTTTCTAAAAAATAAATCCCGGTGTAGGGTTATCGATAACCCAAAAATGGTGGTTATCGATAACCAAAAAATGGTGGTTATCGATAATCCGATCTTCGGTTACTAAGCTGGGGCCTTGAAAAATTCCAGTTATCAATAACACCATATGCACATTATCGATAACCCAAACCTCTGGTTCTTCTTACGGTAGCCCCAAATTTTCTAGTTATCGATAACCCACTCACCCAGGTTATCGATAACCCATTCCTCAGGATCTTGTGATGGGCAAGCTCAAGCTCGGGTTATCGATAACCTAGAAATCCTTGTTATCGATAACCTGCATTATTATATTTTGTAATTTTGAACTCAATGCTTGGTTTTCCACTAACATTATATCTCTTAAATTTTATGAATTTTCAAGAAAAATGCCCAAAACGATCATTATTCATTTTCCCATCTTTATAACCCCGCGACACTAATTAATTCAAGAAATCCCTTCAAACATTTTTACCAAAAGCAACTTAATTTCTTTATATTAAGTAAACTAAGTTATAATTGAATAATTAAATGAAACTTAGGGAATGGATATTACAACTTTCATATATACTATTGGAAAATATTTTTCTAATGCGCATGTGTGGCTTAGACGGACCTTTTTAGGTGTTTTGTTTAAGGTTTGAGTTGGCATGGCATAGTGTGATCATCCTATTAGATAAGAGGTGTAATTATTCTAGTCTATTATTCATGGCTTTTTAAAGATTTGTATCATTCCTATCATGTATTATTGGAAAGGTTTGTAAACCCACATTGTTAATATTTGGAGTTAAAGTGTTGAAAATATAATTTGGATATTGTATTGAAGGTGGACAAGTACTATGATTTTAATGGATAGATTCATGTGATGAATAGTGTACTTCATTCTTGGTCCATAATTAGTAGGTGGTTGAGAGTATTTTATTAAATAAAAAATGGTTTGAAAATCCACAGTGTGACAACCTTCGCCTGAGTGGACCACCGAATTTTTACCACTGAACACCCACGTTAGTTCCTGATCGATCGGAGGAGAACATAAAAGAACTCTATCAGTAAAAAAGTATGTATAAGAGGCTGAAATACAAGTCCGATAGAATAATCGTACTTTAGGTTATAATCACTTAGCCCCTTATGATTGAACAATGTACCTTAATGCTTGCATAGTTACTTTGTTATAAAATAATGATCCCCAAGCATAGGGAATGTTAATCACCCAAGCAATTTAATCCGGTAAGTCCGGTATCGAATCCATAGGGAGGACTACACAATAGCAACACGAGATGTAATTTAATGGCAATTGATAGTTGGATGCTAGCCTTTATGGGTTGTGTGATTGATTGTGGTATGGGAGTGAAGGAATTAAGCCTAAGTTAACTACTAACTTTAAAATAAACTAGCAATTGAAGATGAATGATATACCCTTTGATTTAATGAAGAGTGTGGTTCGGGAAATCAACCAATACGTCATCCATAACACCTTTGATTCTCGATTTGAGATATAAATATGGATACTCAGGCATGACAGAGGTTGCCCTGAATGAGCATCGAATCCCTCATGAATGATGATCTAAGAACCATGGATGCCAAGTATACTTGTCGATCCATGGGCAAAAACACATCATTCATATGAGATTGTATGCACGAAGGGATTTCCCCGTGTGAGTCTTCCATAACTATAGATTACAAGAACTGTGGGTGATATGGACTCCGCTATGGTACATCCCCAACCACACCTATGAGACTACTCACTCATGGTGGGTATATCACACATAGTCAATGAAAGAGAAGAAGAATCCATAGAAAATTTGATTAAACAAGTGATTGAGGATTAAACAATAGAGATTTGATTAAACTGAGAAGATAAAGTTTAATAACAAACACTACTTACCTATTGCTTTGAAGAAAATAACTTGAAAAAGTACTTGGAAAAGCTTACATTAAGGTAGAAGATGACAATGGTGGAGGGAGAAGAAGGATGGAGACTCCTCTCTCTCTCCAACCCTACTTAACACTTAAAACAATGATAATGAACAATCCCCTATGTATTAACCCTAATACTACTTATATACATCGAGTTCCTCCCTTAAACAATTACCAAAACATCTTTAAAATCGAATTTTAAAACTCAAAATTTTCCCCCGCAGCGCCGGTTATCGATAACCCGATCTGATGGGTTATCGATAACCCAAATTTTTAGATTGGATTTTGGCTAGTTATCGATAACTAGCTTTTTGGGTTATCGATAACCTCTTCATCTAGATTTAGTATGTTCTTGCTTTTTCATCTGGTCATCGATAACCGGGCATGTGTGGTTATCGATAACCACTTTGTCGGGATTTTGGCTGGCACCTATTCTTCTGCAAGTTATCGATAACTGGCTTTGAATGGTTATCGATAACCATTCTTTTGGGAACTTTATTGGGCACATCTCTCTTACTAGTTATCGATAACCTCAGAAATGGTGGTTATGGATAACTACATCTTCAGGTCTTTAGCTGGATCCTTTTCTTGTGCCAGTTATCGATAACTATCTGCTCGGGAAATTGACTGAAACTTATGCCATCATCTTGTATTGACCCTTGACACTACGAGCTTTGATTACATGATATTTTGACATGTCCAATACTAAGGATGGGGAATGGTTGTAATGTAGTACGAGTCTCCTTCGTCTTGGCTGGCCCCGAGTAGTCACCATCTGCACAAATATAGTTTAGTATAGCAGCATCAGATGTGGTTATCGATAACCACTACAAGTCAGGTTATCGACTGCAAGAACCAGTAAAAACCCAATAATCCAATGCAATCCCACAAATATAACGATCAACAACCATCAGATTCCCCTTATACCTCCCGCCGTAGTAATGAATAATATTCACCAATCCCCTTATACCTCCCACAAATTCAAAAAAATTTGCAAACAATTATTTCAAGTAGCAATTAAAAAAGTTTTCTTCGTAGATTCCTGTTGGGGGGGTAAGCCTTTCAATTGGTGGATCCAAACTGAAGAAGGTGGTGATGGGATGAACTGCCTGCAAAAAAAGGAAACATTAGGCTACTGGCAGATGTTGCCGGTGAACCCTCTGATGATTAAGTTAGAAAGATTTTTAGAGAGAGAGAAAGAAAATGGATAGAGTTTTTACTCTAGGAGAAAGTGTACCTCAAGCATTGAATGCTCTCTTCTATATATAGGATCATCGGCGAGTGCGCAACACGTGCTTCGGGACGAGTAGACCTCTATCCCGCTCCATTGAATAGTGTACCTATCCCTTCTGCGTGCATTGGCAGCAGATCGACTGGTCAGATTCCGACAATGTGAGGTGGCGCCGCCTGATAGCATTGGGCAGCACAAAAGATGAAAAGGTAATCTGACATACTGCGGTAATCCCAAAAAGCTGATTCCTCTGTCAGTCATGTGTCTGCCATGTGCGGAGAATCCAGGATGCTATCCCCAGAGGGAATCTTCCCTGTAGTCTAGGATAATATCCTATCTGGCTGAAGGAGCACCCTTCGGCACTTGTGAACTATCGGTAGGGAGCTATCCCCAGGTAGTGAACCTTCAGTTCCAAAGTGAGCCCTGGGGAACCCCATCCATCGACCCTTCCTCTGCTCGGTCGCATGACCTCTACCTGGTGACCTGGTCCACGCGGAGGATATTCGCGGCGCTGGTCTCTCTTAGTTTGGGCCCCAACAATAGCCCTTTAACCCCTTTGGCCGAAATATTTTGGCCGAAGTGGGGTTGACTTGAAACCGTGGAGATACGCTGGTGCTGAGGAGAAAGAGAGCATCAGACCACTTGAGTTACCTAGAAACTTGGACCTCCGACAACTTTATTAACCATCATTTTGAATATGATGATGTGTTGCCTTCTACATCAATGACGCGTCTGCCAAGGAGTCATATCAATAGGTGGAAGCCCCAGTGGCCAACACGTGCCTAAAATGATGGAATGGCAGGTCACGTGTCACGTTTTCATTGGTCAGCCCTACAGAGGATGGGACAGCGTGCGCGTGTGTAGGTCACTCGGTGGTGTCGGCTCAACTTTCTATGAACGCAACAATCATTACTTCTACTTTTCATGTAAAATTTTTGAATTTCTGCTAAGTATTCTGACTTGTTTTGTCTGTCTGATTGTTGCTTTCTTGATGTCTATCCTTCTTCCCCCAGCCGAGGAAAAGTTTTTGCTGAGCCAAAACCTTTGTCCTTGGCTTGGTAGGATTTGTTAATTGTTATGCGTGTAGGCTGCTTCGACATTTCACTGAAGGAATACTTGCACATTTTATAGATAAACGACAACTATAAGCTGCTTCGGCAATGCCACTAAAGAACTGCATGCATATTTTGTAAATAAACGACAACTGTAAGTTGCTTCGACAATGCCACCGAAGAGCTGCATGCACATTTTATAGATAAACGGCAACTGTAAACTACTTCGGCAATACCACTGAAGAGCTGCATGTATATTTTATAGATAAACGGTAACTGTTTATGCTTCGAAAATACCACCAATCAAAAAGATAGGCAAAAATCCTTGAAGTGCAAAAACTTTGTGAAGATCCATTTCATTGATGGGTAAGGGCTCTAGGCCAGATTACATCTTGCTTAGTGATAATATCTCCTTAGGTTGCTAGCATTCTATGGCCTCGGTATTGGTATGTCGTCCAGTCCCTCGAGTCGATAAGCCTCGGTCCCTGCCTGGACGATCACTTTGTACGTCCCTTCCCAGTTGGGACCAAGCTTGCCGTCGGAACTTTTCTTCTTGTTGCCAACCACTTTCCTTAGGACGAGGTCGTCTATCTTAAAGGTCCTAGGCTAGACCATTCGTGAGAAATTCCTATCCACCCCTTGTTGGTAAGATGCTATTCTGATCCTTGTCGAGTCTCGCTTTTCTTTGGCCAAATCTAGGTACTTCTCCATTGTTGTACTGTTGGTGGCCTCATCAAATACTTCGGTTCTGATGGTTGGAAGTCCAGTCTCCAACGGTATGACTGCTTCCATACCAAAGGCTAATGAGAATGGGGTTTGTCCTGTAGAATACCGAGATGTTGTTCAGTAGGCCCATAGGATGATGGGAAGCTCTTCGGCCCATATTTCTTTTGCTGCTTGGAGTCTTTTCTTGATTCTACTTCCAATCATTTTGTTCGATGCGTCGGCCTATCCATTGCCTTAGGAGTAGTATAGAGTTGAATTGTAGAACTTGATTTATGCTCGACACAAAAATTGGTAAAGAGGTCCCCCACAAATTGAGTGCCATTGTCAGAGATGAAGGCATATAGAATGCCGAAATGAGAGACAATGTTTTTCCATGCAAATCTTTTGACATCTTTATCTTCTATAGTGACTAGAGGTTCGGTCTCTACCCACTTAGAAAAGTAATCCGTAGTAGTTATTAGAAATCTGAACCCACCTGGTGCCGTAGGAAGCTTTCTGACGATGTCCAAGTCCCATTGAGAAAAAGGCCATGAACTAGTTAAGGGAATGAGTTCCTCGGCAGGCTGTTTGATAATTGGGGAGAACCTCTGGTAGGCATCACACTTCTTCACAATCTTCTCTCTATCTTCCATCATCTTCGGCCACCAGTAACCTTGTGAGATGACCTTGTGCGCAATTGACATTTCCCCTATGTGGGCACCACAACTGCCGACGTGGAGCTCTTGCAGTACCCCTTCCACTAATGTTGGGTGGACATATAGGAGGTACAGTCCTAAGAATGATTTCCTATAGAGCTTTGATTTGGGGCACAACCAGAACCGAGCCAACTTGTGAGCGATTCAGTGGGCTTCCCTCTTGTCTTCTGGTAGCGAGCTGTCTTTGAGAAAGAAAATGATGGGGTCCATCAAACTTGGACCCTAGCTGATGAAGTAGACTGGTGCTTGCTTCGGTGCTTCTATACTTGGCTGATCTAAACTCTGGATACTGATCGTCCTCTACTCCTTAGCTTCTGATGCTGAGGTTATTACTGCTATAGCGTCGGCATGAGCATTTTGCTCTCTATCGACCTGTTGGATTTGAATTTGCCTGAATATCCCCAGCCTTTCTCTTGCCTTCTACACATAGCTTCCCATTTGCTCGTCTCGGCACTCATAGTCACTATTGATTTGGTTGACTACAAGTTGAGAGTCACTGTAGACCTTGAGGCTCTGAATTTCTAGCTCTTTAGTAGCTTTCAGTCTGGCAAGAAAGGCTTCATATTCAGCTTCATTGTTGGAACCACTTAAGTTGAGCTGAAGGGAATGTTCATGAGTGACACCCTTAGGAGAGATGAGGACAATTCCAGCCCCATTCCCTCAACAATTTGAAGCGTCGTCGACGAACATCCTCCAAGAGTCTAGATCTGGAAGTTGTTGTGGTTGGGCTTGAGCGACATGATTCTCTTTGGTCTGAGGCTCCTCCGGCCGAGGGGAGAACTCGGTAATGAAGTCGGCCAGGATCTGGCCCTTGATGTCTATTCTTGGTTGGAACTTGATGTCGAAGTTAGCGAGCTCAATGGCCCATTTGGTTATTCGGCCAGAGAGATCGGCACATTTTAGTAATGACCGAAGGGGAAATTCGGTCAAGACAACAATGGTGTGTGCCTGAAAGTAGGGTACAAGTTTTCTGGAAGCAATAACAAATGCATAGGCAAGTTTTTTCAGAGGAAGATACCTAGTTTCTACATTGATGGGAGACTTGCTTGAAATATAACAACCCATATTTTATAAATGATTTTCGGAATTAAATTCGCCTCTTTAAATCAAATTGTAAATCTTGATTTATATTTATCTCAAAATCTCATCATGATTTTGATGTGGTTGACCCTAGAATATGGTATAGAATTCGATTACAAATCCAATGCAACTTCAATCGCTTCAATCGGAGGTCGGACGAAGAAGATAGTTCAATTCTAAGTTTTTAGAACTGTTGAAGGTCGACCGGTACACCATAACGCGGTCGACCGGTCGTGCAGTTTCAGTGGGGCCATTGATATAGGCTCAACCGGTCGAGCTTTTTCTGCCGACCAGTCGCGAAGGGTAAATTTCGTACTGAATGGTTTTCATTAAGGGCATTGTTGGGAATTCACAAGTAGGGGTATTTAAGGATTGTGGAGTTCGAATTCCTCTCCTTATTCTTCATTTTCCTAACCCTAGCCTCCCTTCTCTCCTTCTCTCTTTCTCCATTAATGGATTCTACACCTTCTCTCTACAAATTGGTGATCTTCCAAAGCTTGGATCAAGATTTTTCAAGGAGAAACATTGTTCACCTCGACGAGAGCTCCCCGGCAACCACCATGGCGAATCCATCCAGCAAGATTTGAGTTTTGGGGGCACCACCAACTTCAAGCAATGTAGTTTTGGTGTTCTTCAACGTTGACGAGTGCTTCGAGATCTACGCGATGGTGGGTTTGGATCACGGTGGTATGGAGGATCTTTTCCGGCGACTTCTCCGGCGATGCTCCGGTGGGTAAATTCTTAACTCATATTGAGTATGTGTGTGTGTACGTAGGATCGATTAAATGACCATAGTTTGTGTGGATTGCATTTTATAACCTAAGGTTTGATTGTAGTGGAATTGAGCGGTGATCTTGTACCCGCTAGGTGTTCGATGCAATGCCTGAGAGGCTTGTGAGTCCAATTGATGGGGCCCTAGGATTGTATTATGGTCAATGGAGTCTAAAGATCACTCGAGGTTAATATGAGCGTCACATGTTCGATGAAATTCCCGTGAGAGGATGACTTGTGTATTTGGTGACTTGTAAGATGATTGGTGGCTATTGGAGCTTAGAGTCGCCAAGTGTTTGATAAAATGCCCTTGTGAATCTTGGATCGTGTTTGGGGATGGTGTGACATTCGAATTGTCGTAGGACCTATATGTGGAACGATTGGATACGTTGAGTCTTGATAATCACGATAGGTCCCTTGGAACCTAAGGGACACCATATGTTTGGTGACGGGGCATTGAAAGGAAAATTGGGTGTCTAAGTCCCTCCCCTTATGTTTTGCTAGAATTGGGCATTCCTTAGCCCCGTCGTGGTGGAATGTTGGTCTTGAAACCCTTGGTTGAGGTTGGATGGTCTTAGTGATTGTCTCCCTTGGATTGGCCAAGGTGGAGTTAATAATTGAGAAACTTGAAATGAAGAGAATGTGGTTTAATGGCCTTGGCTAGGCACGGTAGTAATGATAAAGGGAAAGGAAATGGAAATATGAACTAAGTGGAATATACCCGAATCGAATGTAGGGTCACGCATTGGTCATATTGCGGGTCATCAAGTCATGAACATTGATAAATTGGAATAATGACTCACCTAACGAAATAATGAACTAAATGAGGAGTGCCTTGGCTAGGGATTCCTCGATTGATGACAATGATACGGGACTTATATACTTTGATACGAGGTGCCTTGGTTAGGGATCCTGGGATAGTCGCTCCATCCACGACATTGTACACAATGGGGGTGACGTTAACCCTCCCAACATTCCTTGGGAATGACGGTGGGATGCCTTGGTTAGAGATCCAGAAATGTATCTAATGGGATGCCTTGGTTAGGGATCCAAAAATATATCTTGAATGGAATGCCTTAGTTAGGGATTTCTTGAATAATATCTCTTGTGGAACAAATGAAAGAGGGAGCAACTAATGCTCTTTGTATCCAAATATGAAGTGAAATAACATATGCATACTTAGGTGGACACTTGGTCTAGTTGTCCCTTGGACAGTATTTATTTATATTGACTAGTTGGAGTCACATTGTAGAGATCGAGGAATCTGATAAAGGTGGAAAGGAAAGAAATGAATATTTCAACGTCCAAAAATTGTATATGAATCCAATACGTAATGATAACAGTAGTTAGTGAATTACGTGAGGTAAGCTAACATTGAATATCTTAGCTTTGCTTTGGTTTAGGATCCTTAGTTGATCATTGGAGTTACTTGGCCTTAGTAGGTAAGGTTAGTTGAGCTGAGATTAGAGGTTGCATCTATTGGACTTGGGATGTCGTACCCTTATTACTCACTTTGTTTGCGGTCTTGGTTAGACACACCTTGTTGGCGATATGCCTACATCACTGTTGCCTTGAGTTAGGTTTACACTACCTGCACTTTGGTTTCTTTACTATTCTAGTACTTTTACTGGTGGACATGTAGACACGCACCGATGTGCATGATCGGTAGTAGTTAGGGGTTTTCTCACTAAGTCGTGGTTTGCTCAGACCCTCTTTCTTTTTCTTTTTCTAGTCTGTGTTGCAGGGCTAGACGAGTTGGTGACTTGGAGTTGGAGTCTGTTGGTCCAATAGCAACCAAGAGGGGGGTGAATTGGTTTAACAATAAGTATGAGTAAATAAAATTTTACTTGAAAGAAGATAAGTCTAACTACAAATTTAAACTAGATAATGAAAGAGACGAGATGCTAAGAAATTAATATCAATTAGTTCAAGAACTAATCTATTCAAAGCACCAACCCAACGCCTTTCGTTACACCTCAGGTTCTTAGGGGACTAGTTCCAAGAGGTCGTGGTTTCTGGTTTTGTGTTGGTTCTTGATGAATAGATTGCTAAAGCAACTATGATATTAATTTATGCAATGAACAAGAATTAATCTAAGTAAAATTTGAGAGATAAGAAAAATACGACAAGTGAGAGAGAAAGAGAAAGTGAGACAAGGATTTTATAGTGGTTCGGTTGGAGGATCCAATCTCCAACTATACATCCACTTCTCTCACAAATATAGTGAGAGTTCCACTAATTACTCAACCTTCGGGTGGTTGACAAACCCTTTACAACTTCTGGGTAGTTGTCTAACCCTTACAAGTTTGAGCTCCTTCTCAAGGTGGCTCCCACCTTCTTCAATGCCAAAGAGAAACTTCCTTGGTCTTCAATACGTGAGGAATACAAGAACCAATGGAGAGGTAGATTCTCCTTACAATGTAGGCTTACAAGATATAACAATTGAATTCCTACAACTATCACAATTTGTGTCTCAAATAGAAAAGTATGACAATGGAGCTTTGAAAGAGAGAGAGAATGATCTTTGAGTGCTTCTAATATGTATGGAGGCTTGTGGGAGTTGTAAGAGCTCTTCCCAAGTCATTGGCACTCCTTAAATAGCCTTGAATCTCAATATAGCTGTTTGTAGCCGTTGCAGGGGCATTGTGGTAATATTTTTGAACTTAAATTTCAAATCTGCACAAAATAACA
This sequence comes from Monotropa hypopitys, assembly GCA_002855965.1. Lineage (NCBI taxonomy): Eukaryota > Viridiplantae > Streptophyta > Magnoliopsida > Ericales > Ericaceae > Monotropa > Monotropa hypopitys. The sequence continues at coordinate 11,614 of NMUG010007231.1, forward strand.
AAGGCCGGTAGGCACCCGGTAGGGGACCGGTATGCCGGTCAGTACAATTTTTGGCCCTTTTGAAAACGTATAACTCTCTGCCCATTTTGGCCCAAAACCGGTATGGAGCCGGTGTGCCAGCCGGCATACCGGGCGGTATGCCGGTTTCCATACCGGTTATTGAAAATTTGGAAAACTTTGATTTTAGACTTTAGGGAAGATAATAAAATGTTATATCCAAGATTTATGATTTAAATAAGTTTCATTTTTGACAATAATATCATGAAGAATATTTTAGAAACTTATATCATAAATTTTATAAACTTTAAAGTCCTTAGAAAAATATTTTGAAGATGAAATCAAGTCTAAGGGACTTTAAATGAATTTCAAATAATCTCAAGAGAATTTAGAAGGATTTAAAATATGATGAAGAAATCTCTTGGATTTAAGTATGAGATAGATATGGAATTTTAGCTCATAACCATAATTCCTTGATTTTAAATAAAGATTTAAGCATTCAAGCTTGATTCAAGGAATCATAAAATCATTTTGTAAATGCTATATTTGTGTAAATAATACAC
>NMUG010007232.1:0-12173 GCA_002855965.1 Monotropa hypopitys
ACTACGTATGGAAATTTGGGGAAAATCTTACGGGAACCTAAATTCATGCAATTCGCAACGTATTGTTCAATTTGATATATGGGGACTTATATAAATTGTGAGAACTTGGCACTTGACCCTTGAATGAATTATGAAACAAATAAGTATGGATGTGGTATTGTGGCATTGGCCCTTGACTCTATAGGAGAATTTGATACATGATGAGTGGCTATTGATATGGGTTGTATACCTTGGGTGGCTTGTGCTAGCACCCACGACATTGCGCAATGGAGGGTTGTCTGGCCCTTCCCGACGTGTTGGGGAATACGAGGAATCGACACGTTTAGTGGTTGACGAGCCCTAAATGGAACTAGCCTTACAACTCGTCGATGATCGGTATAAAGTTATTTTGGAAAGATAAAGAAAAGCTTTGATAAATACTTGTACAATTATGAGAAATCTTGGAAAACATTACCCTTCACTTGATAGTCACCTTTGAATATTATGCTTTACTTCTACGCATGCATTTTCCTTGCTTTTGTGTATTCAATCGTATAAATTACTTGTTTGGGATTTTCCTACTAGGCGTGGCCTAACCCTCTTCTTTTTAGGGAAAGAGCCAATGGCATAGCTTTGTGGATTCAAGCATATTTTGGAAGAGCATTGGAGCATCAGTCCTATGGGTGGACTTGTCATTCTTTTCTTTTGGTATTTCTTTGGTTTTGTAAGACACACACACGGTTATGTATTTCTCCCTAAACTCATGTGATGTGTGACCATGTGGATCATTTAATGTTTGGTGGGAATGGTGATATTTATGGTTTAGACATTTAATGCATATGCTCTTATATCTCTATTTTCTTCCTTCAAAAAAAAATATGGTTTAAAATTTTAAGGGTGTTACAATTGGTATCAAAGCAAAATTGGTTGCGAAAACTTAGGACATTGGGAAAGGACACATAGTCCTACATGGGTGCATCGGGATTGGGTTGAAAATCTGCATTTCATACGATTGCTTGTGTGTGCATGACATGAAGTTAAAGCATAAATGTGAAATGGTGAACTTATCGGTTGTTTTGAAAAGTTTGTAAAATGTGTATGTTAGAGGTATCATTCCTTCTTAAATTCCAAGTAAAATATCGGTTGAGTACTCTTATGTCAAAGTCTTTGTTGAGTTCGTCTTTGCCATTGCGTAGTATCTAGTACTCTCATTGTCGTTGGTGTAGTTATTCGATTCCCTTCCTTGATAATTGTCATTCTTCTTGTTTCGTAGAAATGGCTGGACGTCGTGCAGGAGTTAGGGGTCGTGGGCGTCGTGGGATGGAAATTCCTGACGCCAGCAGTGAAGAAGTGAATGGGCAGTAGAGGGAGTTTCCCGATGTGGGTCAGGCCGAAGGGCTATCCCCGGAGGACTGGCCAATGCAGGGAAATTTATCCGCGAGATTGCTACGGCGGTAGTAGAGGCTAGTAGAGGAGTTGCGGCAGCTAGGGATCAAGCTGGAAATCGTCTTTCTGATGCACTTCGCGAGTTTCGTCGTATGGACCCTCCGAAGTTTAATGGCGAAGTGGATCCAATTGAAGCAAATCATTGGTTAACGGAGGTGAAGAAAATTTTCAATATGTTGGAGATTGGCGACCACAAGATCAGAATTTCTCTTGCTTCCTTTCAGCTCATTGGCGAGGCCAGTGAATGGTGGTCTACCTTAGTGGACGGCAGACGTGATGCTTTGTGGGTGCTTGGGGTTGCTAACCCCCAAGTCGTTGTTGATCCTATCACTGGTATGTCTTGGGCCGACTTTGAGTCATCTTTTGAGAGTCAATACTTTCCGGAGTCCTTTCGTGACAACTTGCGCGAGCAATTCGAGAAGCTGGAACAAGGTTTGATGTGAGTGAATCAGTACGCTATAAAATTTCAGTCTTTGGCGAGGTTCGCCCACGATTGGGTGAACACTGAGGAGAAGAAATGTAAACAGTTTGAGAGAGGCTTGCATCCAAATATTCAGCGACTTGTTGTGGGTCATCGTATCCGGGTTTATGCAGACTTGGTGGAGTGCGCCAGGTTGATTGAGTCGAAGATGGAGCCGGTCAAGGAAGTGAAAATTTGGGAGCCTAGGAGTCATATTCGGGTTCGAGCAGTTCCTCAGGTAGTTTTGGGAGGAAGATGTCACGTGAGCCTTCTCGCTTTCATCGGGGTCAGAGGTCGCAGTCGCAGGGAAACCGTCAGGGTGTATCTTTCAGACCAGAGATAGTATGTCATAGGTGCAATCAGCCGGGCCATGTTCGTGCCAATTGTCCTTTGCCAGTTTGTTACGATTGTAGCCAGCCTGGTCACATTTCCAGGGCATGTCCTACCAAGGGGAATGAGCGTAGCGAGGCGGGGTCAGTTCAGTAGTTCCGCAGGCTCAGCAACAACCACAGCAGCAACAGCAGTTCCAGCGAGCTCCGGTACCTTCTAGCCAGGGTTCCAGGTTTGTGAAAAGAGGCTCATCTGATCCAGGGCAGTCTTCTGGTCAGCGCAGTGGGGCAGGTCAGACACAGATGACGCAGGGCAGAGTTTATGCAGTTCCTGCAGTGGAGCAGCCAGTTGCCACAGAGGTTCCAGAGACTTCGGTTGTGCGCGGTATGATTCTTATTTACCATTCTTGGGCATCTGTTCTTATTGATTCGGGCGCGTCGCATTCCTTTTTGGCTTTCTCCTTTGCATCAACTTTGGGTCTAGAGTTGGAGGTGTTCGATCCTCCCCTTGTAGTTGAGTCACCGGTAGGAGGTCGCATTCCGTTGAGTTACATTTGTCATCAGTGTGAGATGACCATTGCAGACCGACGATTCACATTTGATTTCATTGTTCTTGATATGGCTGGTTTCGATCTCATCTTGGGCATGGATTGGTTGTCGTCTCATCATGCCACCATTGATTGCTATCGTCATTGAGTCCTTATCCGTGATGCCGACGGAGAGTATTTCTACTTCATGGGAGATCGTCGAGAATCCATTGTTTCTTCTTTACTTGATCCGAGGGAGTCTTCGACTATCCATTGTTTGCTTTCTAGCTTAGCGCTAGATGACGATGTTTTGGGCCGTGTTGAATTACCGTTTGTGGTCAGTGACTTTCAGGATGTCTTTCCTGAAGAGTTGCCAGGTTTACCTCCCGTTAGAGATGTCGAATTTTCTATTGACCTTCACCCAGGATCCGCACCTATATCCGTTCCTCCATATAGATTTGCGCCAGCTGAGTTGAGGGAGTTGAAGTCCCAAATAGAGAAGTTGTTTGAGTTGGGTTTTATTCGTCCGAGTTCCTCTCCTTGGGGAGCGCCTGCTTTGTTTGCGAAAAAGAAGGATGGGACTCTTCGTTTGTGCATTGATTATAGGAAGTTGAACCGTGTCACCATTAAAAATCATTATCCTATGCCAAGGATAGATGATCTCTTCGACCAATTGCCAGGTTCGATGTGTTTTTCCAAGATCGACTTAAGGTCGGGCTACCATCAGTTGCGCATTCGCCAGGAAGATATTCCTAAGACCGCTTTCTGTACTCGATATGGTCACTTCGAATTTGTGGTTATGTCATTTGGGCTAACCAACACACCAGCTACATTCATGGATCTGATGAACCGCATCTTCCGTCCTTACTTAGACCAGTTCATTGTGGTATTCGTTGACGATATCTTGATCTATTCGGGTACTTCCGAGGAGCATGGAGAGCATCTTCGTATTGTTCTTGGACTTTTGAGGGAGCATCAATTGTATGCCAAGTTGAGTAAATGCGAGTTTTGGTTGTCGGAAATCAAATTTTTGGGTCACGTCGTGTGCTAAGAGGGAGTTTCAGTGGATCCAGCGAAGATTGAGGCTATTGTTACGTGGCTGAGACCAACGAATGTGTTCGAAGTCCGTAGTTTCTTGGGTCTTGCCGGTTATTACTGTCGATTCGTTCTCGACTTTTCTCGCATTGCCGCTCCTATGACTCGTTTGACGCGAAAGGATACTCGTTTTGTTTGGGATGACGCTTGTGAGGCCGCCTTTGAGGAGTTGAAGGGTTGTTTGACTTCATCGCCTATTCTGATTGTGCCAGAGAGAGGAGTGGGTTATTCCGTCTATTGTGATGCATCTCGGGAAGGTTTGGGTTGCGTTCTTATGCAAGGTGGAAAGGTAGTCGCGTATGGTTCGAGGCAGCTGAAGACGCATGAAAGAGACTATCCTACTCACGATTTGGAGCTTGCCGCTATCATTTTTGCATTGAAGAGTTGGAGAAATTATTTGTATGGCGAAAAATTTGAAGTCTTTTCCGATCATAAAAGTCTCAAATACCTGTTCACACAAAAAGAGTTGAATCTAAGGCAACATCGATGGATGGAACACCTTGAAGATTACGATTTTGAGCTTCGGTATCACCCGGGAAAAGCAAACGTGGTTGCGGACGCCTTGAGTCGTAGGTCTTGTCACCTAGCTCACTTAGCTATTCACGATTGGAAGAGCATTTCAGGTTTGGGCGACTTTGTTTTACATGCCGAAGACATTGGTGGAGGTGCTACTTTGTGCGACTTGACTATTCATTCCGATTTATCTCGACGTGTGATTGAGGCACAGGCGACCGATGAGGAGACTTTGAGAGTTCGTTCTAGATGCGTGGACGGTGAGGCTCCACTTGGTTGGGCGATATTCGAAGATGGTAGTGTTCGCTTCAAGGGTAGACTTTTAGTATCAACGCCGTGTCGACAGGAAATTCTTCATGAATTTCATCATTCGCCTTTTGCAGTGCATCCGGGTGGCGACAAGATGTATCATTCCGTTCGTCGTCAGTTTTGGTGACCAGGGATGAGAAAGGGTATTGCTATGTTTGTGATGAGATGCTTGACATGTCAACAGGTGAAGGCGGAGCACCAACGTCCAGCGGGTTTGTTGCAGCCGCTACCTGTTCCAGAATGGAAGTGGGATCACGTTACCATGGATTTCGTTTCGGGCTTGCCGAGGTCGCAGGATGGGAAGGATGCCATTTGGGTTATCGTCGACAGGTTGACAAAATCTACTCACTTTTTGCCGATTCGTTTATCGCAGTCTGTGGATTCGTTGAGCCGTTTGTACATTCGCGAGATTATTCGTCTACATGGAGCACCGTTATCTATCGTTTCCGATCGTAATCTGCGTTTTACGTCTCGTTTCTGGAGGAGCTTGCAGAAAGTTTACGGTACCGACTTGCATTTTAGCACCGCTTTTCATCCACAAACCGATGGGCAATTGGAGCGCACGATTCAATTTTATAGGATATGTTGCGGGCTTGTGTTTTGGACTACCTTAGTAGTTGGTGGGAGTGTTTGCCGTTAGTAGAATTTGCGTATAACAATAGTTACCAATCTAGCATTGGTATGGCACCGTTTGAAGCTTTGTACGGCCGTCCATGTCGATCACCAGTTTGTTGGACCGATATTGGAGATTCTGCAGTGATGGGACCAGAGAGTGTGCAACTAGTTACCGAGCAAGTGAAAAGAATCCGTCAAAGATTGATAGCAGTGCAAAGCCGTCACAAAAGTTATGCCGATAATCGCCGTCGTCCGTTGTCATTTGAAGTAGGTGATCACGTTTTCTTGAAGGTGTCTCCTCGTCGGGGGACATCTCGCTTTGGGAAGAAGGGGAAGCTTGCACCACGTTACGTTGGTCCGTTTGATATCATCGAGAAGGTTGGGGAAGTTGCTTATCGTTTGGCGTTACCGTGTACTATTTCCAACATCCATGATGTTTTTCATATTTCTATGCTTAGAAAATACGAGCCGGATCCATCTCATGTCTTAGAGTGGTCTACTTTAGCATTAGAAGTGGACGTTTCGTATGAAGAGCAACCGTTACATGTTTTGGATACACAAGAGAAGACTTTGCGGAGAAAGGCAATCGCATTAGTGAAGGTCCTTTGGAAGAACCACGGTTTATAGGAAGCGACTTAGGAGAGACGTGACGAGATGGCGGAGAAATATCCCATGCTTTTCGAATAAGGTAAACGTTTCAACTCTTGTCTATCGTTCTTTTGTTTTAGTAAATTTTGAGGACGAAATTCTTTTAAGAGGGAGAGTTTGTCACACTCCACAAAATTTAATGCGATTTATATTCGATTTAGATTTTATTTCATTTAGAATTTCGGTTTGAATAGTTCGTTGAGTGTAGAATATGTCTATCTTATTATTTCAAGGACGCGTGTGCCGCTTAGTAGTCCCGTTGAGCCTAGTTATAGTGTTAGATGTTTGTCCGGGATGTCTCGGGAAGGCCTTGGTATCACCATGCAGCATTTTCTGCATTCTGGTGCAGTTGCACCGGTGCAGGTTGAGGCTGCATCGGTGCAGGGTCTTAGAAATAGGTCTGCATCGGTGCAGAACCGATGCAGAGGGCTTCTGGTCACTTGAGCTTCAGGTGCATCAGTGCAAAGTGGTGATGCACCAGTGCAGGGAAGGTGGAGAACCTTCTGCCCATTCTGTCGCAAGTTTGCATCGGTGCAACTTTGGCTTGCACCGGTGCAGGAGGGGTTTGCATCGGTGCATGGTAGGTCTGCACCGGTGCACAAGGTATATTCTGGGCACTGCTTCAGGGTTGTACCGATGCAGGAAATCGTTGCACCGGTGCAACTACTGTCTGCACAGCTTCATTAAGGGTAATTGCGTCTTTTCAAGTGGGGACCCTATATAAACAAGTTAGGGCACGATTTTAACCCATTTCCTTCAGATCACTTCTCTCTCTACCTCCCTAAAACCCTAGCACTCTCATTCTCTACCTTCTCTCTTCATTTTGGAGCTCCAAAGGTGGTTTCTGGGAGATTTGCGGAGCATTAACGTCGTAGAGCACGTCCTAAGCTTCGCAGTGGTGGTTCTTGTTCGTGTTGGTGTGTAGAGCTCCGAGTCAAGGTTATGTATACCTATTCCTAAGGTAAGGGATTCTAAACTTGTCTATTTATGCTTTTGTAATACACCTCAAAATCTCCTAGATTTTGTGTTAGTGGGTTAAATGTTTGGCTAGGGTTGAGTCTAATATCAATTGAGTGTCTCAATCTTGTCAATGGTAGTTGTATTACATGTTTCTAGGTTCCTTGAGTCTTTAATTTTACTAAATTGTAGTTTTATTCAAAAAGCCCCAATTTGATTGAAACCTAGATTTTGACTACGTATGGAAATTTGGGGAAAATCTTACGGGAACCTAAATTCATGCAATTCACAACGTATTGTTCAGTTTGATATATGGGGACTTATATAAATTGTGAGAACTTGGCACTTGACCCTTGAATGAATTATGAAACAAATAAGTATGGATGTGGTATTGTGGCATTGGCCCTTGACTCTATAGGAGAATTTGATACATGATGAGTGGCTATTGATATGGGTTGTATACCTTGGGTGGCTTGTGCTAGCACCCACGACATTGCGCAATGGAGGGTTGTCTGGCCCTTCCCGACGTGTTGGGGAATACGAGGAATCGACATGTTTAGTGGTTGACGAGCCCTAAATGGAACTAGCCTTACAACTCGTCGATGATCGGTATAAAGTTATTTTGGAAAGATAAAGAAAAGCTTTGATAAATACTTGTACAATTATGAGAAATCTTTGAAAACATTACCCTTCACGTGATAGTCACCTTTGAATATTATGCTTTACTTCTACGCATGCATTTTCCTTGCTTTTGTGTATTCAATCATATAAATTACTTGTTTGGGATTTTCCTACTAGGCGTGGCCTAACCCTCTTCTTTTTAGGGAAAGAGCCAATGACATAGCTTTGTGGATTCAAGCATATTTTGGAAGAGCATTGGAGCATCAGTCCTATGGGTGGACTTGTCATTCTTTTCTTTTGGTATTTCTTTTGGTTTTGTAAGACTAACACCCGGTTATGTATTTCTCCCTAAACTCATGTGATGTGTGACCATGTGGATCATTTAATGTTTGGTGGGAATGGTGATATTTATGGTTTAGACATTTAATGCATATGCTCTTATATCTCTATTTTCTTCCTTCAAAAAAAAATATAGTTTAAAATTTTAAGGGTGTTACAGTCGTGGTTCTTGACCCTAAATCTTTTCTTAGGTACGTCTAGTTCCTCATCCCCTATTTACTTTTTCCACCACCTAATCGTAGACTTGTCTATGGCGATTTCTAGCAAGAAGACTCCTCCTGCCCCTGTGTTGTAGGGGGCTCAGAGTGGAGTTCTACTTTTGGGAGGAGAAGAAAAACTCTCCCATTTGCGGGCAATGGGGTTTCCCTTCTGTCGAAAGTGAGCCCCTGATCTTCTTTTTGGATACATATTTTGTGGGATATATTTCTGCTGTGTGTGCTTATGACCTCTTTTCTCTAATTTATTAGGTCGAGAACATGTGACTGTATTCGAGAAGAGGAGAGAGGAGGTGACCAGAGCACGAGGTCACCCAATTCACAAATACTCCCTCCTCATTTCCTCAGAGTCATTAGCCACCTATCCTCTGGAGAGAGGTAACCTCATTTGAAAATGAATCCTATTTATTGATAGAGGATGTCTTATCCTAACCATTTTGGATTTTTCTTCTCAGAGATGTCGAAACAACAAGAACCGGCTGCCTCTAAGATTCCCAGGCGTCCTTTGAAGAAAAGGAAGGTCGCGGATGAAGAGGCCGATGTCGTTACTCTTCTGGGTATCACAGCCCCTAGAAAAGGGGTCATCATAAAGGAAGGAGCCTCTCCTTCGAAAAAGACTTCTTCTCCCACGGTGGTTCTCAGCAAAGCCTATAGGGAAAAAACCTGTGGTTGACCTGCTTCCCCTTCTAGCTCCTGCTACCCCCTCAACCCGGGCCGAGACCGGTATAGATGCTTCTTTCTGTAAGCACTACGATGACATTTCCGGTCTCCTTGATTCGGATGTTACCATGAAGAAGATGAGGCATTTTCCCAACCTGTTGATATTAGAGTTATGTCTGCTATCGACCCCACAGACCTCTATAAGGCTAGTTTGTTTGATCTCGGGAAGGTAAGATGACTTAGATTCATGCAGAACACAGCAGATCAGAGATTGGTCAGAAGACTGTTGGAAAGAGATGTTGCAAAACTCTCTCTCCTTTACACCCGAGAAGCATTTATAGGGGAGGCTCCACCAACATCACCATGTGTTCCAACCAATCAAAGGGCGCCATATAGTCAATACACTAAACTCAGAGTTGAAGCGATGTCATCGATTTAGACCGACGCGTGCCAAACGTCACATCCGTTTCTGCACTAACTAATAGAGTGGTACCACATGGATGCCTTTTTTGGAATCTGATGGTTATTCTCTCGTAATTCGAGGCGGCGCATGCAAATGGTCAAATCTACCGACATGCTGACCAATCGCATGATGAGACGTAGAAAGTCATTTAATGACGTTTGATAGCTTTGTTGAAATCCGGATTCATGCGTGCCAATGGTCACACCAGCCATAATATTGGCCAATCAGAGGGTGACGCATGGCACTTTGTACGAAGTCAACATCGTCTACTTTAGCATCATCTCAGCCCTCGGCAACGATAGGAATTCTCTCTGTCATAAGTCAACTTTGCTTCGGCAAGTTCCGAAGGCAAAGTTGAGGGGCTATTGTAAGGGCATGAATGAATTATAATTGCCATCAAAAGGCTTCGAGATGCCTCGTCGGCACAGGTGGCTGGAAGAAACACAAAATAGGGGGCTTCGACAAGTCTTGTCGAAGAGGCAAGCATTGTTGCACGATGTTCGGTCATGGGATTACCGAGGCTCCAACATCTTGTCCTTCATGTACAGAGCTTACCATAAAAGTTCAAATGTACTACGGTATTAGCAGTGTGTCTGCCCGACAGGCATAACGGAAGTTGTAGAGAATGTTCTCCTCAAGGATAGCATCCCGAATTTCCCGGACACGCTCACGATGCGTGAAGCCGACCAGACAGCTTTCGTGCCTTTGAGGAGACCAAATCAGGGCATGTCCCCCATGCGGCTGCCACTTTAGACAAGTGCACTATCCCACACAGCCCTGTCGGAGTACCAGGTGCACCGAAGAGCATACTTTACATGCGCTAGTGATACTATAAATACCACCCATGGGTCAGAAGAGAGGTACATACTTTTTCCTAGCAGAGACTCTATCCAGTTCACTCTCTCTAGAAACCTCATCTGACTTTACCATTGGAGGGTCCACCGACGACATTGCTGGTAGCCTGGCGTGTTCTTGTTGTGTAGATAGGTGGAAGACTCATCCTTTGACAGTTGGAAAGCAAAACCCCCACTTCAATAACATATTAGATATATAATATATACACCGTGATGGAATGAACAAGCTAAACAGTATGAATAGAATTGATGTGAATTTGAGAAGACGATTAAATGGCTTGTGGGACATAACTATACGGTAGCTAAGAAGTCATTTGGACAAATTTATAAACACCAATTTTATGACCATGAAAATTTATTTTCAAGTTATCAAGACGTGACTAAATAGCTGGTCGGCATAGCCATACGCAAGGCCGAGATATCATATAATGAAATTTAGAAGATCAATTATTCAAAGTAAAGGAATAAATTGACTTTTTAAAATTCATAATCCGACCGAATAGCTAGTCGGCATAGCCATACATAAAGCTAAGATATCATTCAATGAATTTTCAAAGTGGGGAAATAAACTACCGGTAAAACCAATGATTCATTATCTATGCAAGAAAAAGGGTAAGAAATAAATTACATCAATAACAACGCTACAATCAAAATAAAATCGTATATTTATATACCTTGTCCAAATTACAAAGTGATTGTGGATAAGTGTGTGATATTATTTGCTAGTCTATAATGAGTTATAGTACTCCACAAATCGATGTACTATACCAAACTATAAACATAGAATTTTTATCGATACCTTCCGAATACAAAGTACTATGATAAGGTATCCGTTGCCTAAACGATGATCTAAGTATGAAAATGTCCTAATAAAATTTCGGTAGAGGTTCGTCTAGGTTTCAAGGCTTTTCAGTTTGATGGAAAGGGGGTTCTCTAGAGATTTGGCACTTTGGTTTTATTGGGATAAATATTTGATGGCTGATTTGTAGTGAAGAGGTGTTATTGAATGAGTAATGAATATGGGGAAGGTTTAGAAATGATTGACAGGGGTTTGGATGGATTAGGGTAGACTTGGAAGAATTTTGAGAGGAGAAGAGTATTCTGTTTGGACTGGAAAAGTGAAGGGATAATTTGGCGGAGCTTGGAGGTGTTTGGAATCTGTTTTAAATGGCTTGGGATGGTTTGGCTTATATAAGTTGCGAATGTGACGTCATCCAGTGCATCAACATACAACTGCATGTGGGTTGTATCAGCATGCACATGGGCTGAAAGTAATATGTTTTGCCCAAATTTGGCAAAATTTTCTGATGTGTTTCCCTTTGGGGAAATGAAAGGGCATTGTCCCAAAGTATATTTCGGATGTGATTCTTGCATCTCATCTTGTTCTATAATGCCTCGAAATTATTTTGTTGTTGTCATCTCAGCATAAGTCTTTACTAGGGACTCAGAATAGTGCAGAATTTGGTCTAGACAGAACTCAGACTTATTTTTAATAAATAAATTTAATTAAAGATCTCTTTACTTTAATTTTATTTAAAGAACTTATGGAAGTATCCACATTTGAATCTAATGGCATTTCCAGAAAATTTAAATTCTACCTTCTTATTTTCGTACAAAACTGATAACTGTATATTTTTTTCAACGAATAATTGCTTGAAAATTCTACCTTCCTCTTTTTATAAAATTATGAAAAATTAGACTTTAGCTTATAAAATTCTAAGGAATAATTACCAAAAATTTTTATTTCAAATTTCAATATTTTTGAAAAATACATTTTTTTACTTAGTCAAATTTTTGTGATAGATATAGGTATTTTTGTAAAATTTGTAAATTGTTATTTTAACTTTTCGGACTTATCATTAGTTCTTTTAGGGTCTTCATAGAGTTAATTCTTGACTTTAGTTGAATGAGCTTGCATAGAAATATATATGTCATAGAGTTTGACTTTAAAAATTATTTAAATATATCCGGAGTCTGATTTTTCTGATTCTGAATGATGGGTCAAAATGAGATATCATCAAACATGGAGTACTTGTCATCCTCTCCGCCTTAGAACCCTAGGAAGCTTAAAACGTGGAAAAGAGAAAACTCTTTAAAATTTGAGAATAATGATTTAGAATGAATTTTAATTATTTTTAATTCA
>NMUG010007233.1:0-12172 GCA_002855965.1 Monotropa hypopitys
GCTGACATGTAAGACACTTAGCCACAAAATCAACAATCTCTCGCTTCATCCCTCTCCACCAAAAGTTTTCACGCAAGTCACGATACATTTTTGTTGCTCCCGGATGTATAGCAAATCTAGTTTTGTGCCCTTCTTCTAAAATGTTTTTTCTAAGCTCCATGTCTTCTGGTACACACATTCAATTCCCAAACATTAACATGCCATCACCCCGAATGACAAACTTAGACTTCTCTCCCAATAAAATTTGTTGACGAACATTCTCCAAAAACACATCATGCTCTTGCCCAATTATAATTTGCTCTTCGAATAGAGGTTTCACCACAATTGTTGCTAAAAGAGCCCATTCCTTCCCAAATTCCAGATCAACTCCCAAACCTTTCATTTCATCAAAAATTTCAATCCGTGCACAACCCAAATAACTCAAAGATCCCATCGATTTCCTGCTCAAAGCATCCGCTACTACATTTGCCTTTCTCGAATGATAATGAATACTAAAATCATAATCCTTGATTAGCTCCAACCATCTACGTTGCCTCAAATTAAGATCTTTCTGAGTAAAAAGATACTTCAAACTTTCATGGTCAGTAAAAATTTCGCATGTTACCCCGTATAAATAATGTCTCCAAAGTTTTAAAGCAAACACTATGGATGCCAACTCGAAGTCATGGGTAGGATAGTTATTTTCGTGGGTTTTCAGCTGTCTAGAAGCATAAGAAATAACTCTACCCGTTGCATCAAAACACATCCCAAACCACAAAGTGAAGCATCATTGTAAATCACCAAATCCTCTGTCCCTTCTGGAATCGTCAAAACTGGTGACGTAACTAATTTATCTTTCAAGATCCGAAAACTAGGCTCATATTCATCAGACCATTCGAACTTTACCCCATTTCTAGTCAATCTAGTCATAGGCAAGGCTATGGAAGAAAAACCCCCAATGAATCTTGTATAGTATCCCGCCAAACCCAAGAAACTACGAATCTCGATAACACAAGTAGGCCTGTCCCAATTCACCATTGCTTCAATCTTTTTAGGATCCACAGAAATCACCTATTTAGAAATGACATGACCCAAAAATACTACTTGTTCTAACCAGAACTCACATTTACTAAACTTACCATACAGTTGTTTCTCTCTTAACTTTTGCAACACTAACCTCAAATGTTATTCATGTTCTTCTTTAGACCGTGAATAGATCAAAATGTCATCAATGAAAACAATCACAAAGGAATCTAGATATAGTTGAAACACTCGGTTCATCAAATCCATAAATATGACATGTACATTAGTTAATCCAAAAGGCATAACAAGAAATTGGTAATGCCCATATCTAGTGCGAAAAACAGTCTTAGCAATATCTACATCCCTCACCTTCAATTGATGATAACCCGAACGTAAATCAATCTTAGAAAACACAGAAGTCCCTTGAAGTTGGTCAAATAAATCATCAATTCTAGGTAACGGATACTTGTTCCTCACTGTAACTTTATTCAGCTGTCTATAATCTATACACATCCGCATGGTCCCATCCTTTTTCTTCACAAATAAAACCGGCGCTCCCCAAGGTGACACACTAGGCCTCACAAAACCATTCTCTATCAATTCCTTAAGTTGAACTTTAAGCTCATATAACTCCACTAGTGCCATTCTATAGGGTGCAATCGATATTGGACTCGTACTTCTTCAAGGGACCGGTACCCCTTCTTCAGAAATTGATTCCCAGAAACGTTTTGACGAACAACCTCTTCTCCAACCTTCCCAACTCCGATCTTTTTGCCCCCAAACCCCAAACCCAACTATACTAAAGTGTTCTAAACATCTATATATCAAACATACTCAATTGGTAGCCTCAAACAACCCTCAAAACCTCATAGATTTCTATTTTCAAAGATCAAAAATCTAGGTTTTCACCAAAAACTAATTCAATCTAAAAACTTCAATCTAGATAAAATTTCAAACGATATAAGTACAAGGTTTACGCCAATAGGATCGTGATTACCTCAGAAATAAGGTTGAAGAAGAAGTCTTCTTCCAATTCTTCTTCCTAAGCCTTCAATTTCTTCAAGTCTCTCTTGCCCTTCTCTCCCTTCCTCTCTAGCCTCCCTCATATACACTCACATAATGAGAGAATGACCTAAATGGAACCCCTAAAAATCAGATTTTTAGGTTAAATTACCTCCTTACCCCTCCACTAACTCACATATTTACCCTTGTGTGCCACCCTCCTTTCTTAGTTTTATAATTAAGGCATTATATATATACATATATATAAAAAATACCTAAATACCCTTTTAAAACTTCCTTCACTCCCACTTCACATTCTAACATTTTTAGAATTATTATTAAAAATAATCTATAATATGGAATGAGTATTACAGTTGCCGTATTGCAACAACTTAGGTGTAATGGAAGGGTTTTGATATTGATTCTAGAATAAGGATTAATATATATATTGATATAGTTCTTTGTTAATTACTTGCATTGTAACGACCCGTATTTCCTAAATACGTTTCCAGAATTTAATTCATCATTTTAATCAATTAAAGAAATTTTATTATGGATTCCTTGGATTTTAGGAATGATTGGAATTGGGTCTTGGACCCTTGTCGGTCTATCTCTTTGGTCCGTGTTTGATTCGGGATGTTCCGGGAAGTCCCGGGAAGAGTTATGGTCGAGGTTGGGATTAATTTTTAAAATATAACATTTTTCCAGCGTCAACCGGTCAGGCTAATAGTTTCAACCGATCGTGGAACTTCAGTAAAGATTCCCCCCTTTTCTTTTAAAGGGTGTCGACCGGTACACGTGTACTCCATCGACCGATCGCGACAAGACAGAAAGGTTTTCGTATAGGCCTCGACTGGTAGACAAAAAAACGTCGACCGGTTGCCAAGTATAAAAATCATGTTTTAATATTTTAATGAGGGACAATCATGTCTTTTCAAGCAGGGGCTATATATGTGATGCTTTGCACGAAATTGGGATCATCCCCTTCATTTTTTGCCCTAGCACTTCTCTCTCTACCTCTATTAAAACTCCCCTCTCTCTTCTCTCTACAAATCCACCCTCTTCCCAAGCTCAAATGGGTTGGTGCCTTTGAGAAACATCGCTCCCCTCGTCTAGAGCTTTCCGGCAATCCAAGTATCGAAGTCACCCCCAAAAAATTTCAGGTAAGTCATTCTTGAAAATGGTTTTCTTATAGTGGTCCTTTGGAGACTTTGATTCTCCTTAACTTTATCTTTCCGTTGATGTGCACAGTTTGTGCCATTGTCAAGACACCCTCACCTAGGATTTCCTCCATTGTTGGAGCTTGAGGTAAATACGCCCCTATCTCGTGTTTATGTGGTTATATTAGGCCATCAATTTGATTTATAAGATTTGAATCAAAGGTTTTCATTAAAAACTATGTTTTTGGAAATTATGAAATTTGACATGTTTGATAAATTGAAATTGGACTCATCCTTAAATTGGATTGGAGTAGTCATGGTGATTTTGAGGATATGTGATGGTCAATTTGTGCCTAGGACTTGTATTGGAAAATTTTAGAGTTTGACAGAAATTAGGGGTTTTGTCTTAAGTGTTTAATTTAGTGAAATTGAGCGGTGAAATTGTGCCCGCTAGGTGTTTGATAGAATGCCCGAGAGGCTTACGTGTATGATTCATAGTTCCGTAGTTATGCTAAGTTTTGGTTAGGCCCTTGTGTGTGGCCTTGGATGAATGTGAGAGGTTTTACTTAGGCTCTTGTGTATGTAGCCTCGAGATCTTGACCAAGCCCTTGCGTGTGGCCCTTGACTTATGGATGATGAATTAGATTCACTATTTTGTAAGATGGCTAGATCTTACTTAGGCCCTTGTATGTGGTATTTAGCTTATGAATGAGAGGTTGGGTGATCAATTAGGTATCCTTGGTGACTAGGACCCTTGTGTGCACTTGTGCACGATAGGTGTTTGGTGAAATGCCTTAGCGAGAAGAGTTGGGAAAGTATGTGTGAATTCATCACACTAGACTAGGGAACTCGTTCCTAGGCTATTGATACTTGTGGTGGAAATGATTAGGTGAATTCGTCACCCTTGATTTGGGAATTTGTCCCTCATAGGTAAATTTGTTGCCCTTGATGGAGAGTTCGCCTCCTTTGATTCGTACTTGAAAATCTACTCAATTCACCTATATTAAACAACCAACCAAAATCAACAAGAAGTGTGTGGCCTTCAAATGTTTGTAAATCGTGCATCCCTCGTGGCACTTTGTGAGTTGGTGTATTAATCGTGACACCTCGTACTTCGGTGCATTCATCGTGGCACCTTGTATGTTAGTGCATTCCTCGTGGCACTTCGTGAGCAAGTCGACCCTTGAACTTGTCAAAGAGACTGTAAATCGATTCCGGGCTTAATGGTTTTTTCCAAATTGGTTTTCAAAATGATGGTCCATGTTTGGGGTAGGCCAATCCTTTCTCGTGGGATGGTTCGATACTCGTGTGACTCTTTCCAAATGATAGTCTGCATTTGGGGTAAGCCGGTCCTTATCTAGTGAGGCGGCTGATACTCGTGTGACTTGGTTTCAAAGTGATGTTAAGCTGGGAGTTGAACAAACTAATAAAGAAAGATAAATCAATTCACCAATGTATATCTATATAGATATGTATATAGAGGATCGGAAGGGTTACGTGTTATCAAATATGGTTTGGTGAATTGTGTGAAGATAAGCTAAGTCGTGGAATTAACTAGTCATTGTTATTTGGCTAAGTCGTGGAATCAGCTCTTGGTTTGGATACGGTACGTGGCTTGTGTGCGATAGTTGATAGTGGTGCCACTAGAGATTAGTTGTGTTCTTGAGAGTGTCCTCCTTAGGTAAAGTGATAGTTTACTATACCGTCGTGGTCGTGGTTGAGATCCTTAGCCCTTAAGGTTTATACTAGCTTGCGTTGTCTAGTTGTGTGGATAAGGGTACTTGATAAAGAGAAGGTGTAATGTGTGCTATTATTAGTCTTGAGAAGATAGAAAGGCTTGGGTTCTCCTCGTGTACTTGTGTAGATGAAATACTTGGCTAGACTTGTGCGTCTTGACTTGGGATAGTGGCTTGGTAGTGGTGTTTGAGAAGGTGAAAGTAATGGCATGCTTGGGATTGCATTGTAGGGATTCACACCACTTGTACATGTCACCACAATTGCATTTGCACTTGATAGGTGAATATTTGCTGGGTCTTTATGACTCAACATTCTTTTTACAGTTCTTTGCAGGGCGCAGAGTTGGATAGCTAGTAGTGAGGAGTTGGCTGAGGGTTGCTTCAGTTCCTTTCAGTGTGAGGATCATTTCATGTTTATTTCATCTCTACTCTATAGTTTTCCCCCTCTTTTTCCCTTGTAGCCTACAAGCATCCCCTTTCATTTTAAAGAGTTGTAATGTAATTCATTTCAAGCAAGTTCATATAAAGGATTGTTCGTAATTCCATTTTAAGCATGTTGTATGTAAATGCTCGTAAAGAGGTATGTTTCACAATTCACAGCCCCTTGTCTTGTGGTTTGGATAACATGGTTTTATTATAAATCATTCCTTTATTCATTTTCAAAAAAAAAATGGTTTGAAAATCCGGGGTGTGACAACTTGGTATCAGAGCTTTCGTTCGAAAACCTTGGAACCTTGGGGAAACTTTTAGTTTCAATAGATTCTTCATGTGCTTTCCATGGAGTCTTTTGTGTGTTTGCATGCATTGAGAGTTGTATGGCATTGGTATGCCCTTGTTTGAGGCATAGGAAGTTGGCATTAGTATGCCCTTGTTTGAGGCATAGGAGTTGGTATTGTACTCATATAAGTTGGTTTCCGCTGATATATTGGAGATTCTATATGTGAATATGTATGTGCGTTGAGTATATGATTATCTTTATAGTTTGCGATATAGTTTGGCTCATGTTTTGTGTTTGGAGATTTATGAGCATAGTGTTATTGTGGTTCATGTATTGAATGTGTTGTTTGTGTACTTGTCAGAATCTATCTTCGCTAGCTGTTTCGATTGCCAGTATGGTTGGTCGTCAGAGAGGTCATAAGACTCGTCAGGAAATCCCGATAGAAGATGTTCGTGAAGAGGATAACATTGAAGTGGGTCAATAAGAAGCAGTGGATCCTAGATTATTTGTGAGGCAGCTTGTCGAGGCTATGGTTGAGGCCACCAGAGTAGTTCAAGCCCCCATGGCTAGGGGCATTAGCAACGTGATGGAGGCTTTGAGAGAGTTCCGTGCTATGAACCCTCCTAGTTTTAATGGAGAGGGTGAGCCTATCGAGGCCAATCATTGGCTTTCCGAAATTTGTAAGGTGTTAGATACCCTTCACATCGCCGAGGATGGGGTGCGAGTGTCTTTTGCATCCTATCAGTTGGTCGGTGAAGCGGGAGAATGGTGGAATTCCATTGTTGAAGCTAAGAAAGATGCGCGGAGATTGGCTAGAGTTGTGGATCCGGGAATAGTGGATGAAGATGTTAGTGCTATATCGTGGGAGCAGTTCGTCTTTACCTTCGAGGATCAATACTTTCCAGAAGCTTTCTGTGAGCAGTTGCGGATGCAGTTCGAGTTGTTGCAGCAGGGTGACATGACGGTCTCCCAATATGCAATCAAATTGCAGTCCTTGTCCTGTTTTGCTTTAGAGTTGGTGAGTTCGAGGATCGCAAGTGCAAGAGATTCGAGCGGGGTCTTCGTCTCTCCATCAGAAGACTTATTGTTGGGCAGTGCATTCATTTGTTTGCCACTATGCTGGATAGTGTCAGGGCTATTGAGCCCGTTTGCAAGGAAGAAAAGGAAGAAGTCAGAGTGTGGGAGTCTCATCGGCCATCGTTCGTTTCAAATGCCACATCTTCTTCAGGTAGTTTTGGGAGAAAGCGGCAAAGAGATCATTCTCATTTGCGTAGTCAGCATGGTTCTCAGTCCATTGTCAGTGTTGGTGTTGCAGAAGAGCTACCCAGAAATCATATTGTTTGCCATCACTGCCAGCAGGAAGGACACTACCGGTCTCGGTGTCCCCAGGTTACTTGTTTCGAGTGTGACCAATCAGGGTATGTGGAAAGAATTTTCCCACAGAGAAGTGGCAGGCAAGGAGAGAGGTCGGTTGAGCGAAGAGTTGAGCATCTCCAGCAAGGGAGTCAGAGTCAGCATCATCATCAGTCGTTTGCATCCAGTCCTCAGTTTGAGAGAGGAACCAGTTCTAGAGATGCAAGTCGGTCTTCGATTCAGAAGGGCAAGCAACTAGTGGAGCGGATGACGCATGGTAGAGTGTACTCGATTTCCATTGTAGATCCTCAGCCGCCAGTTTCTCCATCTTAGTAGATTTACTTTGTGTTTGCTTGTACTAGTTGTATTGCGTGTTGATGGGGTTGACATCCCTTGTTGCATTTTGTTAGTAGCTTTGCGAACTCGGTTTGCCATTAGGCATATTGGTTTGGATGTTTTTTCCCCTTGTGAACATCGTTGTAGTACTTTTCTTGGTTGAAACTTTTGTTGCCTAGTTCGGATACTCCTTGTTGCAAGTTTTATGCTCTCATATTTCATAAATTGATACGACCACGATTCGAGTTGTGATCTCACCTCCGTTTAAATTGTGGATGAGTTGTGTTGGTTCTTTAGTGCCACCTTACTCTTGTTGTTGTGGCCAAACTTGATGTTTGCTCTCCACTTGTTGATTGGTATGTCTTTCGGGACCGTTCTTGCTTTCTTGAAATTCCACATCCTTGTGCCCCAAGCGTTGGGTAGATTGTTGGATATCTTGGGAACGAGTAATTGAGTCAGTTATTCCTACACCTTCAGTGTGGAATTGACCGGGTGTGTGTGTGCTTCTTTGATTGTGTGATATATGGATAACCCTATGATTTAGGTTGAGAATCATGTCCTCCCGGCACCTCTGTAACACCCTTCGATTTTAATAAAAACATTTCAAGCATATTTTTTTTGAAAGACGCATATAAAAAGGAGGGTGTTAATCATTGTTATCCATTACAATCAGTAGAACATTCAATACATCACAAATGATATAGAGAAAGTGGGAAAGTACATCTACTGAATTTATTACAACTTATCAACCAAAGAAAAGGGAAATAGGGTACAACAGCTACCTACTACAACAACTGGACTGAAAAGCGGTACAAGCAAGTACCCAGGAGGTCCAGGAGAGAATCAAAGCCGCAAGCTCCAAAGGGATCCATCACGAGGTAAGTCTCCAGAACCCGCCAACAGACAGCACCCTGCAAACAGGCTAGAAAGAGAAAAGAAAGAAGGTCTGAGCATTCCACGGCTCAGCAGGAAAACTATTAACTACTACCAAGTGCACACACGAGAATGTGTGCCTAAGTGTCCTCACAGGGGTAGAGAGAGAGAGGAGAACCAAGGCACAGAAGTACACTCAACCACCAAAACGATAAGGCAAACCAACACTCTCTCTCGTGGTAGGTAAGTGCAAACCAAAAAGGTACTCACCCAACGTACAACAAGTGAAACCGTTAGCAAAACCTCCAAAGATAACCCAAACACTACCACTACCTCACTACCAATACCACCCATCATTTCGTGTTTGTTATAGATTCAGGTGCTGATCATCTTGGAGATATATTGAGTTAAAGAGGTAGATTTTCCATTATTCATCCATTATCAACAATTGTCTCCACTTGAAGGACAAGGGAGCTCAAGCCATCCACTCCGACTTTTCCCACATCGAATGTGAGTCACGTACTAGGAGGTCGCACTAGGTCCTACCTACCACACACAAGGGCTAGGTCACCGGACACTGTAGTCGTCTCGGCCAACATCCCCCTTGGCGACACAAAGAGGTGGCACAAGACTATCATCGAGCCCTCAATACGACTATTCCCACATGGCGGCTCAAGGGGTCACGACGGGCATCACAAACGCAATATCAACCGAGAAGGGCAAACACATCCTTAACCCGGGGTCGTAATGCGGGTAGGGCAAACACATCCTAAACCCGGATGGGTACCATTAATCACATAAGTCCTACCACCACACACAAGGGCCGGGTCTCGGGACATAACCGAACTTGTCCTTACCCTTCCACAACACAAGGGCAAGGATCACAGGACAACGTTCGCATCCAAATATCAATCTCAAGGGTTGGGGCATGCACTCCTCCCAATCCCTTGAATGGTACCCTCCCTACGACATCGATCCACATCACCCTCATTTGCTCACATAATTATTGGTATTCCATTAGGTGGGATTTTAGTGAATGATTCAAGATTTCCAAGGAGTGGTCCTCGTAGGATTTATCTCCATATTCGTCGTTCATTAAGTTCATTGCATTCATTATTAGGTTTTCACAATTCAACAAGGTTCCGCACCCAAGGGCAACCTACTAACAAGTCAAAGACTCGGTATAACAACGTTCAAAGAGAAACCCAACGACACCCAATATCACAACGTTCACATTCACCCACTTATCAACAACCAATACCAAGAATGATTCAAGGATCAATACTAATCCAAAGGGGATCCTAATGACCAACCGGGAAACCACAAGGGTCCTACTACAACCCAATCAACGCAAATCTCCCCAAAACGACTCCAAAGCTCACTCAAGCATTTCGCCGAACACCTAGCGGCCATCGACTCCAAGGGCCTCTACACGATTCAACAATCACCATATGACACCCAAGTCAATCACACTCCCTCCTAAGAACTTCACGTTTTGGCCGATTCTCAATGGATTGAGAGAGATGGAAGAGACAAGGGAGAGAGAGTTGAGGGAGGGAGGTAGAGAGAGAATATTAGGGTTCCAAATGGGGAAGATGGCCCCAAAATTCGGACCCAAGGGTTATATACAACCCATAGTAAAAGTACCAAGATGTCCCTCATTAAAACTCAGAAAACATCCTTTCTGGTCTCCGCGACCGGTCGGTGATTATGGTTGTACCGGTCTATGCGACCAAAAAAAGTGCTGAAGGAAAAGTTGATTTTTCCGAGAGTATTTTGGCCATAACTTCTTCGTCCGACCTCTGATTGAGACGATTCAAGTTGCGTTGGATTCATAATCAAATTCTCTACTACTTTCATGAACAAAGATTTCTGATTAAAAGAACGAATCAAATCGATGAATTTCAAACACGATTACGGAATTTCGATTTAATTAAACGAATGGAACTTCATTAAAATTTCTGGAGTGTGACAAACTACCCTCCTTACAAAAATTTCGTCCTCGAAATTTACCGAAGTAAGGAGATAACAATTCGACGCAACAAACCACAAAGAATCCAACGAGAAACCACACTCCACCAAGCTTCCGCTGCGACCAAAACCACTCACCATTTTTCCTTACAAATGCATCAAACGGAGCTTAGACAACCTCCTCAACATGCAACAAGCCCAACAAACACACCACCAAGTGACTGGCGACACAAGGAAACCGAAAACAAGCACGATCATCAACAATAATTGCGAGAATTTCTAGGAAGAAGAGGAATGTCCACGCTTCCTACAAGATTACACATCGCCCGAACCAGGAAAACATGAGTTTTCAACTAAAGAGCAAGTCAACGAGAGCCAAACCGCCCGAATAAATTCTCAGAAAATCCCAAAACATTCACGAATGCGCTACAACATTTTACGAATGAGCCGAAGGAACGAGAACGCGCCGAAACATCAAGGATACGGAGGGACACGCCGAGGATACACCGACACACGAGGGATACTCCGAAGACACACAGACACACCAGGATACACCAGGGATATGCCGATACGCCAAGGACACGCCAAGGATACGATTTGGGTACAAGGATACGGTACCGACACGCGGGTACGGTACGAATACGATGCCGACACACGGACACGATATGGGTACCCCGATTTTTCCAAATTATTTCCGGTCTCTTGAATATCAAGAGACCGGTCTCTCCTGGAAAAATGCAGAATTTTGTATTTTTTAAGGGTAATTTGGTCCATAACATATGGGGGTATTTATACCTATTTCTAATTGAACCTAAGTACGTTTTTGCTTCAAACATTACATTGTATTAGGGTTTTGGGGGAGAGAGCTTCTCTCTCTCCCTCCCTCCAACTTCTCTCTAGTTTTGTGCAACCTTCCATGGTGATTTTGTAAGTTTTCTTTTCTCTAATGTGATAGCTACTCTCTTCCTCTTCCTCTCTATGTACTTTATTTACGCCTTTGTGTTTTCTTTATTTAGTACTTCATTCTCCATGTTTATGTATTGTTTATTTTCTTCCATGTTTATACTTGTAGTTGGTTGTATGGAGGGCTAGCCTCCTTGGTTTGGCCATGGAGTGGCTAGCACTCCTTGACCTAGTTAGGGTTGATTTCACTACTTATTGTACTTGCATGTGGTGATTCTAGATCTCTTATTGCCCCTAGATTAGGTCTTGGCTAGGTGTTGTTATCTCCTTGAATGTAAGTTGCCATTGTTGTGGCCCTTGCATTGCTTGGCGCTATGGCACGCCAAGTGCTCGATGAAATGTGCATGTGGGCTAAGTCATCCTTAAGCCACCCTATTATTGAATGTTGGATGTCTTGAGGCTATTTAGGAGCTTGGAACATGTGGTTCTTGTCTTAGGTCTAAATTAAGAGTTGTTATCTAATCAATAGGATGTCGTCAATCCCTTGGCACATTCTATGCCCTTAGCGATGTCACTCTTGATGTTAGATGCATTGTCTAATATGAACTGAATCCCTGCTTCTATTTAATCTCGTGACTCCCGTGAAGTCAATTTCTTCCTAGGTTAGGTGTTAGTTCCCTCTATGGCCATTCCACTTAACTCATCTAGTTTTCATTAAATTACTTTAAGTTTTAGTTCTTAATTCCAAAATCAAAACCAATTCAAGGGTAGCGTCCTTCCGCTAACATTCGGCAAAACCAAATCTCATCTCTTTGCAAATTCTCTAGATTCCGTCAACTCTCTGTGGTTCGACCTCGATCTTGCCACTCTACTAGTTAGAGTAGTATTTTCGTGTTTTATAAATTATCTTTTGTCTAGTTCACCGATTTCCGTTTAACTAACGACGCGGGAATTGGGCTAGAACTCGGGCCCCTGACGTGTCACTGCAAAGACTCTGCCTGGAACAATAGCAGTACCCTGACCACGGCCCGGAACCACTGCCACACTGCCCACTGATGATGCTGGAGCACTACGATTTTTACCGCAATGATATGATTTGTGCCCCATCTCTCCATAAG
>NMUG010007234.1:0-12171 GCA_002855965.1 Monotropa hypopitys
AGGTGGAGTTTGTGGTGATGAAGCTAGTAGTGGACCATATGATGTCGAGTCACACTTGAGTCATTGAGGTGTGTTGACTAACGCGTGCGTTTTATATCTGACATTGTTTCCACCATGTTTCTTGTCTAAGTGTGTGGCACGAAATGAAGATTGTGCAATAATTGGATAGTGCAGGAAATCAGTTAGTTGATTTTCGACTGTGTTTTGAAAAGATTTTGTTTTGTTAATTTGATTTTCGTTTTCGATAGTCGGACGGAACTTCGACGAAGTGTCAGAAAATATTTTTTTGTAGTTGGACTGAATTCCAACTAAAAAGAGTCGTTTTATTTTTAACAGTCGGACGGAACTTCGATTGTGCCTTGAAATCTGTTTTGGATTTTAGTCGGATGGAAACTTCGACTATATCCTTGAAATATGATTTTCTACGGTCGGACAGAATTCCGACCGCGTTTTGGATAGGGATGTTTTAAAATAGGTCGGAGAGGACTTCGACCGTTTTCTGGAAAAGATGGAATATTTTTGGTTTAGAAAATTCCAAAGAATATCCGGTGAACCGGCATGACCCGGGTCACAAGGCATTCCAGTGATCCGATTCCGACAGCTACTGCAAGCTTTCACTTCGGACAACGAATCGAGGAATTTGGTTTTATTTTTAAAGTGTTTTGGTATTTTTCAGTCAGACAGAGCTTCGACCGAAAAAACGTTTTTTGTAAGAATTGCCGGAATATGTTTTAACCGGGCTTTGAAAAGGGGAACTGTTTTTACCAATCGGACAGAACTTCGACTGGGTTTTGAGTAGGAATATTTTAAAATGGGTCGGACAGAACTTCGACCGTTTTTTGAAAAGATAAGATATTTTTAGTTTACAAAATTCCAAAGAATATCAAGTGAACCGTTATGACCCGGGTCGCAAGGCATTCCAGTGATCCGTTTCCGACAGCTACTGCAAGCTTTCACTTCGGACAACGAATCGAGGAATTTTGTGTTTGAATTTAAAGTGTTTTGTATTTTTCAGTCGGACAGAACTTCGGCCGGAAAAATGTTTTCTATAAAAGTTGTCGGAATATGTTTTAATTGGGCTTTGGAAGGAGAATCGTTTTTACCAATCTGACAAAGCTTCGACTGGGTTTTGAAAATCGGGGAAGGGGATATTTATTTTCCTTGTCTTTTTAAGTGTGTGAAAAATCCTCTCGGGATATCGAGTGCTTCGGAAATGATCTGAGTCACAAGGCATTCCTTCGATCCATTTCTGACAGCTACTGCAAGCTTTCACTTCAGACAATGGATACAGGATTTTAATTTTGTTTGAAAGTGTTTTTAGGGGAAAGCGAAAGTTAATCGCTGAAGAGAGATAGAATGATTATGCTGTAATGTATATGTGGACAGGGAGTATAAGATATCATATATATAACCGAGCTGGATATATTCCGAGCTGGATATATTCCGAGCTAGACGGCAACAATTGATAAGATATCGTATATAACCGAACTGGAATATATTTCCGAGCTAGACGGCAACAATGGGTAGGATATCATATATAACCGAGCTGAAATATATATCCGAGCTAGACGGCAACAGTTGATATGGTATTTACGGCGAAGACGTCTTTATGTTCTTCTCGTATGCGACAGTGGAGCCGACATAGCCAAGCATGTGCTGAATTCTAACGAGGAGAAAGACATAAAATAACGAATTCTTTAAACAGATATGAGTTTTGAAAGCGATAAAAGACGAATATTAAAAAATTGCGAGAAATATTTTAATTAGATCTGTACAAATCGGGGAGACGACTTCTGTAGATAGCTTCTTTAAAACATAGTAGGGTATAGTATCGGGCGAGGCCAATTAACTTATACCAAAGTATGAATTAGAAGACTATCAAGAGTCTCCCGAAAGTAAGAGGCAAATTAATTTAACGAAGAAAATAAGCTCGAGAATACTTCAAGAACGAGACTTGTTCTTGGTTGGATTTTGGTTTTTCGAATTTTTGGTCGAAGTTTGGGTGGTTTTTGGAAGAAATCTGAGAGAAAATGCTCGGAGCCTTTGGTATTTGTGAGTGAATTGCACTTGGAATGGGTTATGTTGTCTTTAGAAATGTTGAGGTTGAGTTCTTTATATAGGCAAATAATGTCGCAACTATAGTTACGATATTAGGGTTCGTGAGCCTCGCGAGCTGACACGTGTCCCATGAGGTGGCTTGGATATTTTAGGAAGCTTCCTAGGTCGGTTGGAACTTATTTAATTCGAAAAATTACCAGGCTGGAAAGAATAGGGATTATTTGGTTTCGGAGATGGCATAAGGACTGAGATTTCAGGCTCCTTTGCTTTCTTGGCGAGAGGTTTCTTAGCGGCGGACGCTAGAAGATCCTCTGATTTAGTATAAGGATCCATGATCTTTCCGGTTTTTATACCGTCCTCGATCATTTCCCCTTGTAGGAGGATCTCGTTAAAAGATCTCTCTATGGATGTGCACAACTTTTCGTAATACACCCCTTTGCACGTCTGAACGAACAAATGGACATATTCGGTATTAGTGAGTGGAGGATCGACTTGGGAGGCATAGTTTTTCCATTTGAGGGCGTATTTACGGAAAGACTCCTCGGGTTCCTGCTTCATGCGCATAAGGAAAAGGCGATCAGCTGTCATCTCTGCGTTATGCCGGTACTGGTGTACAAACTCTTGAGAAAGGTCTGTCCAGGAACGGAAACGCTTCAGATCGAGACGGTCGAACCATTGTGCGCCAGCCCCGGTTAAACTGTGCTGGAAAAGGTGCATCATTAACCCTTCCGGGTTGGCATATCTGCACAGTGCCCCATCGTAGAGGCGGAGATGAGTCATGGGCTCTCCGGTACCGGTGTATTTGGAAAAGTCTGGGATCTTAAATTTGTCCGGCAAGATCATATCCGGGAAAAATCATAAGTCTTCGAAACTAGTCGAAGTGTACTCCGTAGGCCCTCGGAGGGATTTGAAAGCATCCTCCAACTGTTGGACCTTAAGAAGTAGTGGCACATCTTCTCATTTTACAGGGATCTCGTCTAAATGACTCTCGAGATCGTCCTGGATATTCGGAAAGGTGGGCGGAACTTGTATATGTTGTGGTAAAACTGGCAGAGTAACGGCTGTAGGGGGCTGTAGGGAGTTCCCCACTGATAGGATCGGATTCATCGTTGGTGGAAATGGAGCGGGTTGTGGTGCCGCTGGACCGTGCGTTGCCCCAACGTTGGGTGGCAAAAGTTGCGAAGATGACGGGTCAGCCCCAGTCGGTTGTATGACGGACGGGGCCTGATATTGAGCTCTCAAGGTCTCCATCATGCCCTGTAGGTCTTCTAGAGACCTACGGAGGGCCATATGTTCATCCATGGATACCATCTCTAGTTCCCGGAGAATTTGATCATCAGCCATTGCTCTAGCTAAAGACCGTGTGATTCTTCTGGTTATCTGATTCGAATGAGCCGTGTTTGTACCTATACGGTAACACTACGCTCAGATCAGTGTATAAAGAAAATGTCTTCGAGGGTACCGGGGAGATATACGGACTTCCTTTGAATTTTGAAAATTCGAGAAATGCCTCGGATATGAAGTCTGGAGGAAATTCTCGATTTTGAAAATTCTCAGAAGATTGTTAGAAATGACAAGTCCAAAATCTAATTTTTGCCCGTACCCTTAGAGACGCTGACGGTTTTACGAAGTCTAGCAGTTATATGTGCTGAAAGAAGAAGGTCTTTGGGATAGTTGGAGGCATATGGACTTCCTTATAAATTCAATAAATTCGAGATGTTCCTCGGACATGGAGTCTGGAGGGATTCTCGGATTTTAGTGAATTTACTTGGGATATTTTGTTTGAAAAATGATAAGTCCATAGTCTATTTCTACCAACATCCCTAAAAACTCTAATGTATCTTGAAAACTTTGGGTGTTTAGCAAGCATGCATATATAAAGATTTCCTTTGAAAATGTAATGTTTCCCTAAATTGTAGATAGGGTTTTGGCTTGACTCAATAAATGGTTTATCTATATGCAGCATGTGGCTATGTTTGGCTGAGAAGTTTAATGGTTCCCAAATCTTCAGACCTCTGGCCCCGTGAGGGTACCATCGTAGAGTCGGTGATTTGGTTGGAGTGCCACATTTCTGCGTCGGACCTCCACAGGTACCGACGGTTACTGTTGGGCCCCCTAAAGGTTGATAGGGACACATCCATCTTGGGCGGTAATGACCTCCACCCAAGACAGGAAATGATGCAAATGATGTATGAAAAACGTACTTGTGCAATGAAAGTAAAGTTTTTTTAAAAATAAGGGAAATCTTTTTTGCAGTTATATCAACAAATAAGATATAAGCAGAAAAAGGGTACATAGCTTCAGCATAGCAATTTTTATCAACGCAGAACCTGTATAATTTAGAGATGTGCCTTGTAATCTTTTCTTGAAAAGAAATAAACACAATGCAAATCAGTAATAACAATAAGCCGAGAATTGATAGATTTCGAAGTTCTGGAAGAGATTTATTTTTAAAAAAGGTTTCGCAAGACGAAATCCTCGAAGTCCCTAGCGGAGTTGCCAGCTGTCGCGCCGGAAAATTTTGCGTCCTTCCCTCGCCTCCCGACCTGCGGGAGTCATTTTCCGGGACGAAAAAAGATACACTGATGGATTGAATTTAAAAATGTGGGGGTTTGTTTGAAAATGGATGGCGGCCTGAGTATGCCGATTTCGAATTTTCGGAGTCGCCACTTGGTATTGAGCTGTGGTGTACCAAGTCATCGGAAATTTTGTTATAAAAGATGTCATTTTGTTTTAGGAAAATGTCTTTTTATTTTGGAAAGGTGTCTGCAAAACCAGAAATTCGAGTTCGGGGATTAAATTACGAATGGGGAAGGTGTTAGGCATCTCACTCGCCCTTTCGGTACTTTTTTTTCAGAAATGAATCTCTTTTCGAATCAAAATCGATTGTTTCCTCGGCTGAGAGAAATGCAAAGTTTATTACTGATTTATGAATGAAATGAAATGACTCCTGAAAATAGTTGTTGACGGGTAGATTTCGGCCCGGTTTTGGTAAGGGGAATTTTTGAAAGAGATGTGGGTGACTTTTAACCCGGTTTTAATGAAAAAGGATATTTTTGAGCCGGACAGTACTTCGACGAGAAATATTTTTTACACAGTCGGACAGAATTTTGACTGTGTTTTGGAAGCAATTTTGTTAATAAAATTCCGTTTTCAACAGTGGGACGGAACTTCGACTGTGTTTTGAAAATATTTTATTTTGTTAATTTGATTTTTGTTTTCGATAGTCGGATGGAACTTCGACTAAGTGTTAGAAAATATTTTTTTGTAGTTGGACTGAATTCCAACTAAAAGAGTTGTTTTATTTTTAGGCAGTCGGACGGAACTTCGACTGTGCCTTGAAATCTGTTTTGGATTTTAGTCGGATGGAAACTTCAACTAAATCCTTGAAATATGATTTTCTACTGTCGGACAGAATTCCGACCGCATTTTGGATAGGGATGTTTTAAAATAGGTCGGACAGGACTTCGACCGTTTTCTGGAAAAGATGGGATATTTTTGGTTTAGAAAATTCCAAAGAATATCGGGTGAACCGGCATGACCCGGGTCACAAGGCATTCCAGTGATCCGATTCCGACAGCTACTGCAAGCTTTCACTTCGGACAACGAATCGAGGAATTTGGTTTTATTTTTAAAGTGTTTTGGTATTTTTCAGTCAGACAGAGCTTCGACCGGAAAAACGTTTTTTGTAAGAATTGCCGGAATATGTTTTAACCGGGCTTTGAAAAGGGGAACCGTTTTTACCAATCGGACAGAACTTCGACTGGGTTTTGAGTAGGAATATTTTAAAATGGGTCGGACAGAACTTCGACCGTTTTTTGAGTAGGAATATTATCAGTAGATAAATCGATAACGGTAAACAAATTCTTCCAAACCTTGCCTCCATCTGTGTCTGCACTAAACTTAAGAAGGCGTCTGTTTGTATGGGAAGAAGAGCTGTTGGCCATCTTGGAATCTTTCTTAACATCTTTTTCAATCAACAGTGAAGGGATGGACAAGTTGGTGTGGGTTTGGAATTCCTCTGGTTCTTTCAGCGTTGGGGATATGTATGACCGATTGTTGGGTAACCCCAGCCGATCCCAGGATGAACTATTTAATAATATATGGGGGGCTGGGATTCCACCAAAGGTCTCTTTCTTTATATCACTAGCATTACACAAAGCAATCCCAGTCCTATCTATGCTTCAATCTAGAGGCATAAATTTACAGAATAATCAAAATCTATGCTATTTATGCAGAAATGTGGAAGAAGATATCGATCACCTACTCATGCATTGATCCATATCTTCTTATATCTGGTCGGAAGCTCTGAAGTGGTGGTCCATTTTATGGGCTTACCCTCCTGATTTTAGAGCTTGCAAATTATGGTGGTGGCAGAGCCCGTTCAAAGGTGTGCGAAAAATAGTATGGCGCTTGACTTTCGCGGCCATTGTCTGGAATCTGTGGTTATTGCGGAACGAAGTGCACTTCAGACAGGAACCAATTGTCATATCCAAAACCTGCGACAAAATCAAATTCAATATTGCAAGTTGGTCAAAAGTATTATGCAAGGTGGAATTTGGTCCTTTAGCTCAGTGTCTATCTCAGTGGGAGGCCTTCATCCAGTCTACGTCCATAAATCCCTGCTCCAGCTTCAGATCCATGCCTTGACATTCTCACTTGTATCGTTATCCGCACTTTCATCCGGCCGTCTTCTCGAGTGATCGTCTAACATCATCTGCGATCTTTCATCCCATAGCTATCTCAAGACCCCGCTTCCCTATGATCTCCGGCTTCTTTTCTTATTCTACACATAGCATACCCCTGCCAGATTCGCCTTCACTGTTGTCTTCCTCTTGAAATTTCATCTTGCTTTCAATTCGGAGTACGATTGGAAACTCTAGATCTCTTTCTTCTTTCTGATTGCGCTCGGATTCCGATTCGTATCTCACATCCCCATCTCTAGCTACCCGTCTAATTTACTGGGGATGGGGCAGGTGTCATCCTCTTCAGAAGTTATGGGGTCCCAACTGCCAACCTTGCCTACATGGTGATACATCAGATGGAACCAGCTGTGATAGTTACTTGGGTCGGGTTCTAATTTATTTAAACGGGCTAATATATGGGGTTGTAGATTTCTCTAAGGGGTTTATTTTAAGGAGGTTATTTTTATCTATTTATGTTGTAAATTTGATGTACATTTTTGTGCATCCTTGTGTTTCTTTTTCTATTCCTATTCGGATATATCAATAAAATCTTTCTGCCTTTTAAAAAAAGTCTCAAGGGACCCAAATACATGTCAATTGATCAACCCCAACAATATTAAGACAACAAATCAACATTAGAACCAACCCTATACAAACATCAAACTCACTATCACAAAATCATGAAGATTTTGAGGTGTATAACAAAGATATGAAGATACAAGTTTAGAATCTCCTACCTCAAGATGATTTCAATTACAACCCACCAAGAATCTTCCACACACGATCTAGATTCGAGCCCACCAATGGATAGAGCTTGATATGCTCTCCAAGCTTTGCAAAGACCAAAATCCAAGCGGATGTCTTGATTTCTTGAAAAATTTGAGAGAATATTGGGGTTTTAGAGAGCCTTCGAGAGGGATGGGAGTGGCTGCTACATTTTGAAGAGAAATGGGATAACCCTAGGGACAAAAGAACCAAAACCCACACTTAAAAATCTTCTGCCCGACACTCCCCGTCCGGACGGGGACCCCCCACCAACCGGACAGGCGCTGCAGAACTTCAGGATAGAACCCTCTCATCAACACCTCGCGGTAACTCGACATTGTATAGAACTCCTGCATTCCCCGTCCGAACGGGCACCAACTTTCTTCTGGACGAGACCCATCCTCGTACGGACCATACCTCCTGAAGCATTCCCCTCAACTCTCTGCTCGGCCATCCAGAACAACCCCCTTCCCCGTCCAGACGGGGAACCTAGTGAAGGTCCCGAATGCTGCTGAAACGCTACCTAGCCTCGTCAACACAACCACGAACACTTCCTCAACCTTTGACAAGCCAAAACGATGCCTCTTGATCATACCAAGCCATATATAACGTTCTAAGCACTTCCCCTAGTCAAATTAAACGAATTGACACTAAACGATCTAACGATTTAATGAACGACTAAGACATGATTTTTATTCGAAATAATACTAAAAATATTTAAAGTGGAATGAAATTTACGGAGTGTGACAGCTTCATTGGCCCTAATAATATAAAAATACAATTATAAATATGCTATTCATCAAATTATATTTTAATGATTATTATGCATATAAGTTTTTATTTTAAATACTCTCTCAATTTCCATTATTATTATTAATTATAATAATAATTGAATTCAATTTACCTTAATTTTATTCGATTTGGCTGGAATTGCAAAATTGTTTTACGTCGCTCTTCCCTAATTACCACCAACCACCGCAGTGCCACTACACGCACAACAATAAATATAACTAAGATTATACACGTATATAATCGCATGCACACACGCTAATAAAAACACATGAGCCAACATACACCTCTTACACACTCACTTCCCAATACACACAAATAGCCGCATATTTATGGCACACAGGGCACAACCACCACAGAACCACCCAAAAACCTGAATACACATATTGCGATACAATTGCATACACTAAATACATGCACACACCTCAAACACCATTACAGCTATACATAAATATAGTCAAAGACGCGCGCATATATATACAAACACTATACATGACATACATACTGAATCACTACGATTCACGCATACACAC
This sequence comes from Monotropa hypopitys, assembly GCA_002855965.1. NCBI lineage: Eukaryota > Viridiplantae > Streptophyta > Magnoliopsida > Ericales > Ericaceae > Monotropa > Monotropa hypopitys. The sequence continues at coordinate 8,831 of NMUG010007234.1, forward strand.
TCACTGCTAGACCACTGTATACATACAATAGGCTACCCAAATACACACACACGCACATCACCAACGCGATACACACACAAACATATACTGAATACACACACATATACCTTTGTGAGCCACAGACCACCACACATCTCCTGTAAACCACGTCGCCTCTATCACGAATCACCGCTGCCGCCACAGCTTGAACCATCGCAGCCACATGCAGGTGCTCTTGTTGTCGTTCCTCCATCCACAGCCGTACACTCCACCGCAAGCTGCCTATCACCGCAGCAGACCATCACTCCTCTATCGCGCGCTCAGCCACCGCACGCCATCATCGTCGCAAGCTACCGCCCATCCTCCTCCTTCCTTCTCTGCCAGCCCGTCGCCTCCCCCTCTCTTCCCCTGATCTTCTTCCTCTTTCTCCACTTCTCCCGCTCATCTCCCTATATGTGCATCTCTCTCTCTCTCTCTCCCGATTCCCCCTCTTCTCCCTCTATGTCACGTCTCTCCCCCTCTCTCTCGCACGTCTCTCTTCTCCCTCCTTCCTCTATGCCGATTACGGGATTTGGAGGGGTTACACACATCTATTGCATTTTGCAACAGGCCACGATTTTCCTCTTTTTTATTTTTATTAATTAAAATACATTTTGCCACTCAAATTACTCTCTTATTTCAATTTAACCCCCATAATATGTTTAATGAATTTAAAAGCCTTTAAATTGCTATTTCCCATCAATCGAGCTCGATTCTGTATGGGAATACTTCGGGGTAATCGCGTACCACTCGGATGTCATTTTGGAAGAGTTTTCGGATGAGGTTGAAGTGATTCTACAAAGAAAATCCTGACATCTCTTCTTCAAGAGTCATCGGGCTTTTGCAATGGATACAAAACACGTGTGTGAAATAACTCCTTCTCCTTCAAGCTTTGACTCCCCAACTTTAAATCCTACGAAGGTGACAAATTTTCTTGCGTAGCCAATCTTAGCTTGGGACTTGGATAACTAATCCATGCCAATAATGACATCGAAGTGTGACATACTCAGAGGAATGAGGTCCATCGATGTCACTACTCCATTCATTGATGTTTCACAATCCTTATAGATTGTGGAGCATAAGATGTCCTTGCTCATAGGCTAAGTTACGAACAAGTCGTATCCCAAGGGTTCAGGACTTATAGCGATTCTCCTAGCGTGAGGTTTAGAAATAAATGAGTGTGTAGATCTAGAGTCAAACAAACAATAAGTAGGTACATTGCAGATAAAAATTCTACCTGCTACTACTCCTTCGTTATTCAGTGGGTCTCCTAGGACAAGTGCGAAAGCTCTTTCTTGTCTTAGATTGTTGTTGTGATTTCCTTGGGGATTGGCTTTTGGTGCTCGCACCAATACTATATTTGCTCCTGTCTGTATGTTAGGACAGTCTCGCTTGAAATTTCCATCTTGGCCACAACCGAAATAGTCGTTTGGTGCTTTGTAGGTGCATTCCCCTTTGTGATAGTTTTTGCATTTTATACAAGGTGGCATCTGCCTCCTTTCTTCATTTCTTCTTCCTTGGTTTCCTATTTGATTTCTTCCAAAATTTGCTTTCTTAGGGCAACTAATTTCCCCTCGAGTTTAATTTTTTCTTTTCCTCTCCTAATAGCACCGGGCCTCGTCTATATCTTGTTCTATTAGAAATGCCCTATCGAGGACATCTGTATATGCTGGCAGCTAGAGAGGATGAACAATCCTCCGAATCTCATGCCTGATCCTGTCTTCGAATCACCAAGCCTTCATTTTGTCCATTTCAACTAGGTAGGTCGCGTATTCTGCAAGGTTGGTAAACTTTGCTTTATATTCCTCTATCATCATGGCTCCTTTTTGCTTCAGATTCTCGAATTTTATACATTTGGCGCTCTGCATCACACATGGAATGAACTTATCCTTGAATACCTCCAAAAATCACTTCCATCTCATCTCGAGTTCTGCAGCATTTTTCAAATTCCACCATTGATTGGCTTCGCCTACTAATAAGTAGGATCCAATTTCGACCTTTTGTTGATGTGGGCATCAAAGAAGTCGAAAATTCTTTTCCAGCTCCGCTATTGATTCTCCTGTCTTCACTGGGTCCAATGCTCCTTTGAATGTCGGGAGTTTTAGTTTCAAGAATTCCTTTACTGCTGCTACATTTGCCACTTGTTGTGCGGGATCTTCAACTTCGTACTTGTTGATGACCGGTGGTGGCTCGACCGCTGGTTCTTGTTGGTTTTGATATTGGTTGATGGTTCCATTTCAACCAACATTCTTACCATTTGTGAGAGCTTGCTTATTTCGTCATGGTCATGGCCGTTTGCTTGCGTGTTAACCATTCTGCTCAGACAAGATCTTACAGTTAGAAATATGGGAAAGGAGTAGAATACTTCATTACGTCTAGAGAAATACAAAATTAGATAGGTCTTAATTTTGATTTAAGTGTGTCCGGGATGCATATAATAGAATATGCTGGATACGATACAGGGAATAGCTAAGACATTTATTTCTCGTTGGAATCCCTAGGCCACTCATACGGAGGGTAAATACACTCATACGGTAGTTGGTAAGTGAATCACTGGAAATACAATTACATTTGCTTCATCAAATCATGCTTTATTTTCTGCAAAATCATGCTCTGTTTTCTGATTTTCGGATTGTTTTTTATTTTTTTTGGATTTTTATGATATTTTGGATCTAAATGGATGTACTAAAATAAAAGAAAAACTAAAATCTAATGCCAAGTCCCCAGCAACGGCGCCAAGAATGCTTGATGTTCTACTACAATCAATCACACAAACTTAATTGTGCAAAATTTAACTCTAAAACTCAATTTGATTTAAATTAGTAATTAAATCAACACACCCAAGCGTAAGTGTATTAATTCAAAGAATATTGTCATTCAAGCATTATAAAAACTGGTAAGAACCAGGTCATCTCCACAGGGACTTGGGAGATTTCAATTTCTCTTCAAATAGTGCTTATGTGTGAGTTCTAAGAAAAGAAAATTCCAAATGGGTTGAGTTTCCAGAATTTTGGATTGTGATTCCCAACAACTGGGTAGAACAGATTTAATCTAGAAATTAACAAATGAAAAGAGGATCTATGTAACATCCGTATCCCAAAAATACACTAAAAATTTAAAAATTTTCATAAAACTCCTCATTTAAAGGAAACCTTATGTGATAATGTCAACCACTCCACCACAGAAGTAGATAAAAACACTTAACACAAAACAAGTGCTTACTATTCGAACCCAAGGCACTTAAATGAAGTACATCCACCAAGGGTATTTCTCTTCATAAGACTCTTTACACAAGTTCATGATAAACTATTAAGTAAGGAAAA
>NMUG010007235.1:0-12171 GCA_002855965.1 Monotropa hypopitys
AGTACATTTATTGTTTTTACTCACAAGCCCGTCAAAAGCCCGCCAAAAGCCCGCATACATCAAGCCCGCGGGCAGGGCTCGGGCTTATCTATTTTTCTTAGGCCCGGCCCGGCCCGTTTAGAAAAAAAGCCCGTTGGGTAAAGCCCGTGGGCAGGCCTGGGCCACTTTCCGTGGGCCGGGCTGGCCCGGCCCGATGCCGAGGCCTACTAATAGCATTAAAACTAGAAATATCGGAAGATGACACATCAATAGATTGAATATTCAATGAATCATTATTTTTAATGCTATTTTTGTATCATATAACTCTTTTTCTAATTTTAGTATCTTGCTTCTAGATTCCTCAAACATACTCCTATACTCATTCTTTTCCTTTTCAAGCATGTCATATTTGTCAGCCAATTCTATATAACGATCATTATTTTCTTCAAGATCCAAGGAAAGATTGACGACTTTTTCATTAAGAGTATCTATATCACAAGTTGAATGAGTAAAGGAAGAACACTCCATACGAAAGATAAGCGCTTTGATATTAATGGAATCACTAGAAGCTATATCATTATTACAAGGAATATTTTGAATTTCATTTTTCTTATTAAGCTTAGATTCACATTCCGAGTAATGATGTCCTACAGATTCGCAAATATGGCATACTAAATATTTTCTCATTTTAGGATCACAAGTATACCACCCTACACCATTATCATTCGAATCCCTAGGGTCAAAATAATCTAAATCCATTATACAAAACTAAATTGAGCGGCAAGGATCTAAATTGGATATTTAAACCACAAATAAAACAAGTGAAAGAACAACCTTGCTCCAATACCAATTGAAGTTAATCAATTGATACAACAAAAAGGCAAGAAAGGATCAAACTCGAGCGATTAAGCTTGTAAAGAGCAACTTGGCTCTGATACCAATTGAAATTAAATGCGGAAGCTTATGGCAATACCTAGAGGGGGGTGAATAGATTGCCAATTAAAATTTACTTGCCAAATATAATAAATTTACTTTTGTAGTTGATTATTTAACTCAATAATGTATTTCAATTTCTTGAAAATGAACCAGTGAAAGATTATGAGTATTTAATAAAATGATTATTCTTTTTTTAACAATCTCAAAAACTCCTTTATTTATTTAAGAACATGCACCTTGTGATAATAATGTGAAAACAGAAATAAGTAAAGCAAACACAGGTGCAAGAGAGTGTAAGGGAGAAGAGACAATCAGTGGCACAACACACGATATATAGTGGAAAACCACTTAGGCATCAATCGATCCCTAAGTATAAAACTACTTTGACCTAGTCTACAATCCACTAGAAACAACAAAGGTTTAGGATACAAGAGTTACCGAACTTCACCAAGCCCACCTAGCTCCTATCCAAAGCTCTCCGAGCCCCTTCTGCTGTCCTCTAGAAACCACAGTGCTCAACACTGATCTCCGACTCTCGATCGGCTCCGGAGTGCTCCGGTCAAGTAGACACGGTCAACCAACAAAGCACGTGCATGCAAGTATGAACAAACGAGTAGAATCGCAAAGCAAAACTAGACACAAAGTCTAGAGAAGTAACCAACAAAGGAGTAGAACTAAGCACTAGAATAAGTGCGAAACTCCAATGCACAATGGACTAAGTGATTTAAGGAAAGTATGCCCAAAGAACAATTTCCTAAGGAAAGGTTCTAGACAAATCACTACAAAGAATAAGTTGATTCAAAGGTAGAAGTACCCAAGGAGATATTTGTTAGAATACTCCAAATCAACCAAAGAGGCAATCTCAAGGAATAACTAGGGTAAGCAATAAATTGCAAGAAAGAAACCCCAATAAGAGATTGATCACAAATATGTTCACAAAGCCAAAAGGCCAAGGGCAAAGCACTAGGCTAAAGAATAACCCAAAGTGAATTATATTTGGACTAACTCTCAAAAACCACAAGGGTAAGGGTAGAAGCACAATGCTTGAATATAACCCTAGGAGAGATTATTCACCAAGTTGTAGGAACTTTAAAACCTCCAAGGTTCAAGGGACAAAGCTAGAAGCTTGAATATACTCCCAAAAGAAGTACTACAACTAACCTTACAATTTCAAAGTCAATAGGGTCAAACAATAGATTGCAATGGAAAAACCCTACAAGGAGATTAGATAGAGATAGAGATTTCTCACAAAACCAACAAGGATCAAGGGATAAGACACTAGGCCAATTATAATCCCAAGAGAAAATCTACTATTAAATTTACAATCTTGAGGAATATGGGGAAATAATATAAACACTACAAGAATAGCCCAATACAAGATTGACAACACCAACTCAATTGAATAAGGGTAGAACAATGAATACCAAAAGGAATAACCCTAAGTGAGTATGGTGAGATACAATCCTAGATTATCCTAGGACAATAACAAGAACAAGAACTTCTATAAACAATGAAAACCCTAACTCTCAAATATCAAAGATAGATCTATGTAGAACACACCCTCTTGCAAGAATATCAATTTAACTCACAATGTGTAAACACAACACTAACCCTTAGAAGAACAACTACATACAAGATAGATGTAGATTATCCAAATAGATACAAGGGTTAGAGTACAAGGGAGAAAGCAAGAGAGACTTTTAGTTTATCTTCAAGGTGGAACTCCAATAGAGGGATGGATCAAAAGTGTAGCAGACACCAAGGAAAAAACCAGAGAGAGATGTAATTTTGAGTTCTTGAATCCTTCTTAGTTATGTAAAAATGAATTAAAGTGTTTCTTTTATACTTAGAACACCTAAACACGTTTTAGGGTTAATTAGGAACAATAACTATGACAAAAATGCCCCTAAAACACTCCTCCAACGGTCAAATATATAAAAATCCGTTTTTAAAATTTTTACACAGCAGGCTTAAGATATCAGTATCTTAGACTTAAGATATCGGTATCTTGAGGCAGGCACAAGATACCGCAGTGAGATACCGCAGTTAGATATCGGTATATTAAGGCAGGCACAAGATACCGCAGTGAGATACCGCAGTGAGATATTGGTATCTTAAGGCAGACACAAGATACCACAGTTAGATACCGAAGTGAGATATCGGTATCTAAGGGATCTATTGGGAATCTAAAGAAGGACCAAATGAAGCCTAGAAAGAAAGGGACATAACTTTTTCTATAGAACTCCGATTGACAATTGTAATATACCATTGGAAAGCTATCGTCGTGACGCATCCAATGGAATAAAGTTATGCCATGAATTTTAACTAAGAAAAAACATTTCAAAGCCCAGGAATCAATTCCTATTGTCCAAGAATTATAGCAAGGATTGATAAGGGACCTAGGATCAAAACGAGACTTAATGACCAACGAACTAGGATCCTTACGAGAATATTATGATGGGAATATAAAGATCCAAAGAACGAGTGAGAAATGGAATAACCAACGGAACAAGGAATAGACCAAAAATAATACTTTACCAAATGAAGTACCGGTCAATCCACGAACCTTTATGCGACGAACTTACTTCAAATTTGTTGTCGATGAGCTGAATCACATCTTCATGGCTTGGGAAGTGGAGCATCTACCTATGCTACCCCAAAACCACAACAAAAAGAAGAAAGATACAACCTACCTTCTATGTTCCGGAAAATAGCCAACACATAAAAATGGTAACAGAGAGGAAAGGAGTTACCAAATCCTTGGAATGCAGAACATTTGAAGAAGTATTACAGGTAAAATCAACATCTGCCAAAGTTGAAGCTATCCTTTTAAAACATTTTATCTAAAATTTCTTTCTTATGATATTTTTCAACAAGCATGAGTTAGATTTCAATTCTAAGCTATGGTAGTACAGTTTTGTGACAATGACTTGAATCAATGTAAAAGCTAATGGGATGCGTTTACATCATATTGGAAAATGAATACAAGTTCTAGCCACTTCTTGCTTATTATATGCGTTCACAAATAAATATTTGAGTGCTAAGGCACATCTGAGCTAATCACTAAGGTGTAAGCTCAGTATCATGCTAAGGCATGACACAAATCGCTAAGGCGAATGGTGCTAAGGCACAACTAAGCTAATCACTAAGGTGTAAGCTCAGCATCATGCTAAGGTATGACACAAATCGCTAAGGCGAATGGTGCTAAGGCACAACTGAGCTAATCACTAAGGTGTAAACTCAGCATCATGCTAAGACATGATACAAATCGCTAAGGAGAATGGTGCTAAGGCACAGCTAAGCTAATTACTAAGGTGTAAGCTCAGCATCATGGTAAGCCATGACACAAATCGCTAAGGCGAATGGTGCTAAGGCACAACTGAGCTAATCACTAAGGTATAAGCTCAATATCACGCTAAGGCATGACACAAATCACTAAGGCGAATGGTGCTAAGGCACAGTTGAGCTAACACTAAGGTGTAAGCTCAGCATCATGCTAAGACATGATACAAATCGCTAAGGCGAATGTTGCTATGACACAGCTGAGCTAAACACTAAGATGTAAGTTCAGCATCATGCTAAGGCATGATACAAATTGCTAAGGCGAATGGTGCTAAGGAACAACTGAGCTAATCACTAAGGTGTAAGCTCGGGATCATACTAAGGCATGATACAAATCGCTAAGGCGAATGGTACTAAGGCACAGCTAAGCTAATCACTAAGGTGTAAGCTCAGCATCATGCTAAGGCATGACACAAATCGCTAAGGCGAATGATGCTAAGGCACAACTGAGCTAATCACTAAGGTGTAAGCTCAGTATCATGCTAAGACATGATACAAATCGCTAAGGCGAATGGTGCTAAGGCACCATAGAGCTAATCACTAAGGTGTAAGCTCAACACCATGCTAAGACATGACACAAATAGCTAAGGAGAATGGTGCTAAGGAGAATGGTGCTAAGGCACAGTTGAGCTAATCACTAAGGTGTAAGCTCAGCATCACACTAAGGCATTACACAAATCGCTAAGGTGAATGGTGCAAAGGCACAACTGAGGTAACACTAAGGTGTAAGCTCAGCATCATGCTAAGGCATGATACTAATCACTAAGGCGAATGGTGCTATGGCACAGCTGATCTAAACACTAAGGTGTAAACTCAGCATCATGATAAGGTATGGTACAAATCGCTAAGGCGAATGGTGCTAAGGCACAATTGAGCTCGACACTAAGGTGTAAGCTCAGCACAATGAGGCATGACACAAGCGTCTAGACAAACAGTACTAAGGCACAACCCAGCTCAACACTAAGGCGCGAGTCCAGCATCGTAATGAAAGCACAACAAGAAATTGTTAAGGACAAGCAATATAAAGCGTAAACATGCAAAATCCATTAATACATAAAACACCTAGCAATCTCGAAACTATAAAAAGTTCATTGTTCTTCCCCTAGGGATTCGACACACCACAAAAATAACAAAAGTGGTCTCTAATCGGCCTCAACAACTTTTTCGGCCACCTCTTCTATTATTTCCACAGCTGCAAGGGTAATAGCTTCCTGAACTATCCTGCCAATGGCATTGGGAGCTGAAAGATCCTCAGGAATAGCAGTAGGGTCATGAGAAGTAACCTCAATGCCCGCACTGTCGTTTTCTTCATCTACAACCACAGAATCTTCTATAGTTATCTCGAATTGTTGGGTACTGAAGTCTAAATTGGGGTATTTGACAATACATTATTGCCTCATCTCTTCAAAACCATCAAAATAACTGGACGTCACCTCTTCCACATGCTCCTGCAACTCTTTATTGTGAATCTCTCAGAGTTGGTTGAGGCATTCTTTAGCTTCGGCCATGGAAGTAGAGTCCGTCTCACTCGTGTCTTCCATTAGCACCCTCTCAGCTATGGCCTTGTCCAAATCCACTGACAGACGGGCGCAATGGGCTTCCTCGGCTTTCAACTTCTCTTCTTCTACTATTAGCTTTTCTTCAACATCAATCTTCTCTTCCACGAGTTGTTGGAGCTCCATTTCTTTCTTCTTTAATACTAGGGAAGCAGAGTCCCTCTCCGACTGAGCTTGTCTAATCTGGTGTTGAATGTCTTGATTCTTCTTGATCAACCTCGCTTGTTGCTGAGAAGCTTTGGACATCTCCTGGGCTATCTAAAAACCCTTCGTAAAAACCTAATGTAGAAGGTAGAGGAAGCATTTTATGAGAACTGTTGCTAACACCAATGGGAAATGCATAAAAATCTTACCTTACTCAGCTTAATCAAAAACTCCTAACATACGATTACAGGAGGTTGGTTGGCCATGAATGTAACACCCTGATAATTTAAACCATTTTTTTTAAAACAAGGCATAGAGCAATATTTAATAAAAGTCTATCTGATGATTTACATCCCACCAAAAGAAACATAAAAAGTTCCACTAGTCCATCACACACATGAGTTTAAAACAAACACAACCGGGTGTTATCATTACAATGCTTTCAAAATACCAAAATGAAATACGATGGAGATGATGACCCAAGACTTACCAATGTTCCCATGCCATCCAATTGCTTGAATCCACTCAAACTACATAGCCGGTTCCTTCGCTATAAAATAGAGGGTTAGGCAAACGCCTAGTAGGAAGATTTGAACAAAAGATTCATATGATTGCAATGTACAAAAGCGATATAAGATGCATGCATAGAAGATGGCTAGATAACGAAGTGTGACGACCAAGTGAAGGGAGATATCGTTCCAAGACCTTTCCTTATATTTTCCAAAGTGTTCCAACACGCGAATTTCCTTTATTCCACGACATTCCAGTGCAATTATCCATTCGTTTCAATCCCTCATACCACAATATCCGATGGTAGATTTTATTATATAATGTAAGAGAGTTTAGGCTAATTCCGAGATAGTCGTTCGTCAACAAACTAACCGATATTTTCCAAGCATTTCCCAACTCGTTGGGAGGGTCCTGCAAACCCCCATTGCGCAATGTCGCGAGTGCTCTAAGTAGCCACTCGAGGTACAATTTACCCGAATAGTCTAGCCATCTCGAGATCCCAAATTCGATCATTATTCAAGTGAAGGCCAAAGGCCAATTTCTAACAACGTGGCAATGTTTCAAAATATCAAATTATACCATTTTGATCGAATTGCATGAAATTGGGTTCTAATTGCGTTTTCCCCAAATTTCCACCTTTAGACAAAATTAGGGTTTCAACATAAATTAGGGCTTTTCAACAATTAACGCAAATTAGTGAGATTCGACTCGAGGGGAACCTAATGACATGGTAACAAACACCATAGCAAGATCAATTTGACACTCCACTACCGAACCAAGACCTAGACACACATCTAGATCACTTTCGCGAAATCGAACGGATTAAGGGTACAATGAACAAACATATGTATACATAAGGTTAAAACCCCCTATGTAATGATCCAAAATTTCAAAATAATATTTCCTGGATTAAATTCGATATTCGAATCCATCGATAAATATTGATGCGGTTCCCTTGGTTTCCGTTATCGATCTAGACTCAATATTGAACTCTCCCTTGATTTGTGCGCATGGTCCGTGGTTGACTCGGGGTGTTTCGGGGTGGTTTGGAACCCCTTGTCCTGTCATTTTTTTCCATTCTGGTGCAGTTGCACCGGTGCAGGATAGAGATGCACCTGTGCAGATTGGTCTTGGGTGCTACTGTCCATGTTTCAGAACAGTTACACCGATGCAGTTGATAGGTGCACCGGTGCAGGGAGGTTTGTGACGCTACTGTTGGGTTTTGGAAGCAGTTGCATCGGTGCAGCCTTTGTGTGCATCGGTGTAGGGTATTTCTTGGAGTTTGCATCGGTGCAAGGAGTGGTTGCACCGGTGCACAAACTCACTGCCTTCTCCGGATTAAGTTTGCATCGGTGCATAGGGATCTTGCACCGGTGCAGGAGTCTTCTACTGGCTTTTGGTGCATGTTTGCACCGGTGCAGAAAAGGGTTGCACCGGTGCACAGTGTCCCGATTCTGGGTCATTAAGGACAGTTTGGTATTTTTATGTTGGGGAGTATATATAGGAGTGTATGCACGATTTTGGGCATTTTGACCCAACCCTAGGGCTATTCTCTCTCTACCTCTCTAGCTCTCTCCTCTCCCTTCTCTCCTCCAATCCAAGGCCAAGACGCGCTCCAATCTCAAAACTCGACGAAGAAACATCGTTCTACGTGTCGTGGGCTCTCCGGCAACCCACATATCGAAGTTGTTCTCCAAGATTTCGGGTAAGTCGATTTATAAAAGTGGGTTTCTTGCGTTGTGTCTTTAGAAAACATCGTTGTGCTTATTGTTGCCATCGTATTGATGTATGTAGGTTCGCGGGTACCGAAGATTGGCGCAACTAGGATTTCTCCGTTGGCGAGCGTTGAGGTAAATATGTTACTATCTCGTGTATTTGTATGTATGTAGCTCACTAACGATTTCCAAAATCAAAGATTTAACGATTTCAATAAAAAGCCCTAAGTTTTGAATTAATGATCGTTTTTTATAAGTTAATGAAATTGATTCGCATTCATACACGATCGAGTATCCTTGGTAGGATTAGAATGCGAGAAAATGTGAATTGGGTCGAGTGTGCGACTAGACGATCATTCGAGAAAAATTGGGTTGATTCGGGAAAATTATGGGTTTCGTTAGAATTGAGGAAGTAGGATGCCCTCGTGACTTTATACCATCTTAGTGAGCAACATTGTGGTATTGGATGGTTGTCGGCGATTGTTAGTATGGTTTCTCGTCATTGGGATAACCTTGGTTCCGTGGGCACCCTTTGTGTTCGATGAAATTCCTATGAGAGACAAAGGCTATGGAGATAGGTGAATTCGTCACATTAGGTTAGGAAACTCGTTCCTAGGCCTTAGATATGGGTTGTGGAGCCATCGGGTGAACTTGTCATCCTTGATTTGGGAACTTGTCCCTCGTTAGCAAATTTGTTTCTCTTGTTGGGTGAACTCGTCATCCTCGAGTCGGGAACTCGTCCCTGTTGACAAATTCATTGCCCGTGTTGGAGAACTCGTCTCCTTCGACTCAAACTCTAAAACCTACCAAATCTACCTATATTAATCAACAAACAAACAACAACATAAAAAGGACTTGGGTATTGCTAAGGTGATCAACTCGTGATCATCGGACCAATTCGTGGTCATATGTGTAAGTAGATTGGTTCCTGAATTCGTCGAGACTACCTAGATCAATTCGTGATCTTCGGGCCATTTCGTGGTCATTCGAGTGTGAGGTTGGTTCTTGAATTCGTTGAGACAACCTAAATCAATTCGTGATTCACTCGTGAGCTAGTCGACCCTTGAATTCGTCAAGGCGACTATAAATTGATGAACGGCTTGATGGTTTTCTCGTGACTCAAAACTAGCCCGAGGTTGACTGTAGGGCCGACCCTGGAATTTGTTCAGGAGGTTTCGATTCCCTCGTGGCCTTTTTCTAAAATGTTCCAAGCCGGGAGTTGAACCAACTAAAGTTCAAGATAATAAATCCACTTACTTGTAATATTTATATATGTATATAGAAATGGAATGAGAGTGCCCATTGGAGAGGTTTGGATGTGGATTTGTGGATTTCACCTTGGGTGGTTCTAGCCAAGTCGTGGCTTTAGCAAGTGTTAAGGACTTAGCCAATTCGTGGCATTGGTATGCATTTATCTTGAGGCTATGTCGGGGAGACTAACTACCGGTTGGCAATAGACTATTGTGAGGATTGTCGGTCGGCCTTGTATAGGCAAAATTCGGATTGTGTGGTAGAGAAATCCATTGAATAAGTACCTTCACTTATCTATGTGCGGCAAGACCGAATTAGATCCGTAGAGTGACCCTTGTCCTGTGGTCCTTGATGCCTTGGTTTTCTCCTTCCGGTTGAACTTTAGTGGTGCGATAGAAGGTTTGGTTTTCTTTGTGATAGTCTGTTAGAAGCGAAGGTTTGAGGTCTCTCTATTGATGCGAGAGTGTGAATGACTAGTGTGGTTTGGTTATGTGGACTTGAGATTAGACTTGATGACTTTGAGTGTGAATATTGGAAACATCCTTGGGTTTGCATTGTAGGACTCACCCACCTTGCACATAATTACCATATTGCTCACACAGTTGATAGTCGTATATTTGCTGGGTCTTTATGACTCAACCTTCTTTTTACAGTTCTTTGCAGGTTTACTTGGTTGGGTCGCTTGTAGCGGGGGTTGGCTTAGGCTTGCTCTACTTTCCCTTGGTGAGAAGCATTCTAATGTATTTCATTTTCGTATTATTATTTTACTTCCCCTCTTTTCCCGCCCTTGTAGCCTACGGGCATTCCCTTTATTTAAAGAGTGTAATGTCATTTCATCGCAAGCAAGTTCATAAAAAGGTGTTATTCAAATTCTAGTTCCGCATGTTCTATGTAAACGTTTTTAAAGATGTATGTTTGCAATTCACGGCCCCTTGTTATGTGGTTTGGAAAATGTGACTTATAATTATTTTTTATTCCAAAAAAATGGTTTGAAAATCCGGAGCGTAACATCCTACCTTATAGGAGATATATTTACAACCCTTGAAGAAGCGCTCAACACACCACCAAACAAGAATACCACCCACGCGAAGCCCGTGAGATGCTCTACGACGTTAAAGCTCCGCAAAATCTTTAAAAACCACCTTTGATCCACCAAAAATAAGAGAGAAGGGAGAGCTAGGATTTTGAGAGAGTTTTGGAGAGGAAAAGGGAGAAATTTCGTGTCACACCCCATCCCCGACAACTGTAATAATAGCCATCTAAGGACGGGCGCGCGACGGCGGAACACACTAATCAACACTAATCTCACAATAATCTAATATACTAATGCAACTAGAACTGAAAATAAACTGAAATTGTTGAAATATAAATATCTACAACTGAACAACTATAAACTGAAATAGAAACTCACTAAACAGAATGGGCTACAAACAACGGCCCAAAACTCACACTGCTGAACTAGAAATATAAACAAACTCTCTCACTCAAACAACAGGGCTAAACAGTGCCCGACAATCATAAACTGCAAAGTGAAAGCTAAATATATACATCTGAAGAAAAGAAAAACTCTACTACTGCTACTGCTACTGCAAGTCGGTAGAAAATCGGACAACATCTCCTCCACACTCGACAAACGCCGCACCGCAGGCTGCGGCTCAACAGGTGGACACGCTAAATGTAGCTATCCTCCTAAGCACTCAGACCCATCACAACGACTGGATCAGTGGACTCTACTTTGTATACAAAACAGTAATACCTGAGAAAAGGGAGGGTCAGCTAGGAAAAGCTGGTGAATACTATAGAATAACATAATAAAGAGAAGTAAAATAGTTATGAATCATATATTTTTAAAAGGTGTTCCTTTTTCTAAAACATTTCATTTCCAAATTCATTTTCCAATTCTCTTTTCAAAGTACTTCATTTCTCATTTTCTTTTTCCATAAATCACACTTCCTTTTCAAATCTCTTTCTAAATTTCAAAACTCTTTTCGTTACTCAAATCATTTATTTTCTTTCACTTTTCAAACTCTTTTTTTTCTTTTCTCAAAATCCTCTATGGGTATAAAATATCACTGAATCAAAAAAAGACCATCTCGTATCTCAAATCTCATCTCAAACAATCATAGCCCAAAGGTCATTACTTCCACTGACCTAAGCATTAAACACAGCTAGTACTGGAACCCTGACATCATCCTCAGATATGCAACAAGTAAATGATTCAGGGGCTGCTCGGAGAAAGTCCCAGCCGTAGGGGGTAGTACAAGTAACCTCACAAACGGGACTCAAACCCTCCAAAAATATTGCTATGGGTCTACCATAGCGTCTGTGTGCCCCTTGACACACTAATCCCTTTAGTACATCATGTACCAAGGCAAGACTATCAAAGTTTAATCAGAGATTATATATAAAAATCTGTGACAAATCTCTTTCCTTTAATAGTGACAAATTTCTGATTTTCTTTCTTTCCAAATCTGTTTTCCTTTTCTTTTCAATTCAGCATGATTCACAAATTTTCCTCATTTTCAAACACTTTTAAAACACATGATTTATATTATAGAAAAGTAAATATAACTGTTCTAAATTATAATGTTCTAAGTACTCACTTGACTAGTAGATGAAACTAAATAGCCTGTTTGTCCTTCTGTGGTGCTGATGAAATTGATGGCTTCTCAAGTCCTATCAAATAAATAAATATGACACAAATTGAAATAGAATCTCAGAATAAACTTAATAAACTA
>NMUG010007236.1:0-12170 GCA_002855965.1 Monotropa hypopitys
AATAACTAACTCGCAATGGAACAACCAACGCCATTCAATCAAGAAGACCTGAGCGAACATGAGAAAGACAAACAACTCTCAAGGAGCATCCAAGCCTCCACATGAGCAGTAACTCCAAATTCTAACAAATGGACCTCTATGTCGAACTTCTCACGACCAATTGTTCCAAGTCAACACAAGGTAAGAATTCCAACATGGAATAACGCGTCACATCCGAACTTAACTCCACGAACTAACAAACAATGGCATCACTAAGCCTACAAAATCCCAAAACGAGCATAAATAATCCAATATCGCGACGTGATATGACCGACGGGTCATACCCCTTAAAGGAAAACACTAGAAAATCTCGGTAATGTCTAAAGATTTCTACCACAATAGAAAAGGAAACACAAACTCGGATGGACCACAAGACCCATCTTACCAACAAATACACAAGGGTTCACACCCCAACATGGAAAGACAACCAAACTCTGAGATTAAAAGGTTCCAAGTGATACTACCAATCACCAAACTAAGGCTAAGGTACCCAAGTTCCGCCTTACTAATGACAAGACGAGGAATAACCACAATAACAATCCTCGAATACTTCCACAAGTCTCATCTTACCACAAATCACAATCTCAACTCTAGCGAAACAGAGGAGTCTAAGGTCAAACAATAACCACAAAGGATGTATCATGATCACTAAGAACGAGGACACAAGAGCACACAATCACCGCAAGGCAACTAGACTTGCCACAAGAGAACAATACTCAACTTCCAAAAGGATGGGAAACTCAACATTCGTGGAAGGATACAAACATGTAGGATACCTCAAAGACACAAGGCCATGATGCGGTAGAGCACATCAAGCACATAGACACGACTGAAGAACAATGTAATGACCAAGAGAACCCATGGAGACTAAATGTCTCCCTACGGCTCTAAGGTATTCGAATCGAAAGCTCTGAAACCAAGTTGTCACGCCCCGGATTTTCAAACCATTTTTTGAAATACAGTTTAAATAATAAACAGGGGATACAACTACTTGCCATCCAGATACAGCTAGTTGAATTTCTCATTACATCACAGAGCAGTACAAAGTAGAAGTACAACAAAGTACAGAGCGGAAGTGAAGTACAAGTACTGTCCTACTACAACTGCTACAGTGAACAAAGAACTACAAGTACAAAGTAAAGGGACTACAACTGAAGTACTGAAACTGAAGTACGACGTAAGGGAAAGTACAACTGAAAACTGGAACAGCTGAGCCCAAGAAAATCCAGCAGTTGACTAGAACTCCAAATCGCTAAGTCCTCATAGCCCTGCAACACAGAACTAGAAAAAGGGGAAAGAAAAAGGGAAAAGAAAGAGGGTTTAAGCAAACCACAGCTCAATGACAAAACCTCTAACTATTACCAAGTATGCACATGCGGTGCATGCTTACGTGTCCACAAGTAAAACGTACAAGAACAGTAAAGAACCCAAGTGCACGCAACGTAAACCTAACTCAAGGCAATAGTGGACATAGGCATATCACCAACAAAGTGTGTACAAAAAAACCTCAAAACCAAGTGAGTACAAAGAGTAAAGCATCCTAGGTCCAACCGTAGCAAGCTCTAGCACTAATCAACCGAACTCCCTAATAGGGTAAGACAACCCTAAAGACCCACTAAGGACTCCCAACCGGAGCCACGTCGAGATATCCAACGCTAACTTACATTGCGAACCACGCCAACTATCGTTATCGTTAAGTATTGAATTCATATGCCACATTGGCTCTTTGAGATATTTCTTTCTTATTTTTCTGTCTTTCCGTTCATTCACTTCACACTAGGTATAAATCTAAGAATACCATCATAAGTCCATTCTTGATTTATCCTTTATCCTTACTGAAGACGCCCTCAGTGCGCGCAGGGGGCGAGATGATGGACCTCATATGCAGGCTCACATGACGTCTGCTCAGGCACATGTGGATACAAGAGAAAATACCCCCAAGGGGGGTGGCTCAGGATCATCGGGGAAGGAGGTCAGAGCTTAGGGGGTCTCCCGGAGAATTGGAGGACCGCTAGAGAAATACAAGCATTACACCCTGTTAATAGCTTCAGTGGAACACATATTGGGTAATTTAAGAGATGATCCTAACTTGAAATGGACGGGAAAGCTTAAGAGCAATCCTGACAGGCATCCTAGAGACAAATACTGTGATTTTCATCGTGATCATGGTTATTATACTAACGATTGCATTGACCTCAAGGGCCAAATTGAAGACCTCATTCAGAGAGGTCGGTTGTAGAGATTTGTCGAGAAAAGAGATCAAAGGCCTTAGAGAGGAGGTCAGTGCTGAGAGGAGAGAGCAAGAGCTCCTGAGAACAATGATCCCATTGGGGAGATCAGGGTTATTCATGGAGGATCAGCAGGAGGAGGCTCGTCAAACTCAGCCCGAAAGGCCCACCTGAGAAGATTGAGGTCAAATAATCCAATGGAGGTGTGCTTAGTAGGGAAGTAGAGCAAGTATCCCAAAAAGATGGAGGTACCTATCATTTTTTCTTAGGAGGATAAGAAAGGGGCGGTGTATCCACATGATGTCCCGCTGGTGGTACACATGGTCATCGCTAATTTTAAAACTAGGAGGATGCTTATAGACATTGGGAGCTCAGTAGACATCTTGTTCCCACGCTTTTGATCAGCTAAGGTTGGGAAGAGAGAGGTTGAGACCTATGACATCTCCCTTGGTGGGATTTGTTGGGGAGGTTGTTTACCCGAAGGGACAGATAGCCCTTCCGGTGACCATGGGAGTGGAAGAAAGTCAAGTGACAACCATGGTGGATTTCCTAGTGGTAGATTCACCGTCTGCTTACAATGTCATTTTTGGAAGAGTGCTGCTGAACAAAATCAAGGCGGTAATTTCTACGCACCATTTGAAAGTAAAATTTTCCACGCCAGAAGGGGTTAGAAAAATGAAAAGAGATCAGAAAATAGCTCGAGAGTGTTATAACTATTCTGACAGACATCACAATGAGGCACTGATGGTGGAAGAGATAGACGTCAGAGATTGCTGAGAGGGGAGCCAGTGGAGCATCTCATCTCACTGCAGATCTGGCCTGGTGATCCAGATAAGAAGATTCAGATTGAGACAGGCTTAGAAGACAGTGATAGGGATTCTCTAGTCAATTTCTTAGCAAAGAGTAAAGATGTCTTCGCATAGACACATGAAGATATGCCTAGAATAGATCCACGTGTTATAGTACATCGTCTGAATGTGAATCTAGATCATAGGGCTGTCAAATAGAGAAAGAGGACCTTTGCACCAAATAGAAGCAGAGCAGTGGTTGAGGAGGTTGATAAGATGTTACGATCCAAGTCCATACGAGAGGTACACTATCCCAATTGGATTGCGAATGTTGTGATGGTTAAAAAGTCCTCAGGGGAATGGAGAATGTGCGTTGATTTTAAAGATCTCAACAAATCTTGTCGAAAGGATAGCTTCCCGCTCCCTCGAATAGATCAGCATGTGGATTCTACAACTGGGTATGAGCTTCTAAGCTTTATGGATGCCTTCTCGAGATATAATCAAATCAGAATGGATGAGGATGACCATGAGAAGACAACGTTTGTTACTGACAGAGGGTTATATTGTTATATTATCATGTCCTTTGGACTGAAGAATGCAGGCGCTACTTATCAGAGGTTGGTTAATAGAATGTTCAATAACCTCATATCCAAGAGCATGGAGGTCTATGTCGATGACATGTTGGTGAAGAGTCCCCAACGGGCCAGTCATGTAGAGGACCTAACACAGGCCTTTGATATTCTAAGGAGATACAAGATGAAGTTGAACCCAGCAAAGTGCGCGTTTGGGGTTGCTTCAGGCAAATTCCTGGGGTTCATGGTACCTCAGCGCGGGATTGAGGCAAATCCGAAAAAGATCAGAGCAATTATAGAGATGAAGTCCCCCACGATAGTTAAAGAAGTCCAGTGCTTTTTTCAAAGTGTTAAAGAAGAGTTTCGTATGGACCCGAGAGAGTGAGTGCGCATTCAACCAATTGAAACACTATCTTCAATACCCATCACTGCTCAGCTCGTTAGTTGATGGGAAAGAATTGTTCTTATATATTGCAGTATCCTCTTATATTGTCAGCTCAGTCTTGATTTGAGTGGAGAAAGGGGTGCAACACCCGGTTTATTATACAAGCAAAGCATTGACGGGATTGGAGGCCAGATACTCAAAAATCGAAAAGGTGGCATTCACCGTGATCACTGCTGTCAGGAGACTGAGGCCCTATTTTCAATCACATCCCTTCAGTTTTCTGATTGACTTACCTCTCAGGAGAGCTCTTCACAATCCAGATACGTTAGGATGCCCCATCCAATGGTCATTGGAACTGGGGGAGTTTGATATAAGCTACAAGCCTATAAGTTCTATGAAGGCTCAGGCCTTGGCAGATTTTATGGTTGAATACGCAGCACTAGATGATGAAATTTTCAAGGAAGATGAAGAAATATGGCTCCTGCGCGTGGACGGTTCGGTCACCAGGCAGGCTAGCGGGACAGGTCTGATCCTGACCTCACTTGATAAGAAGAAATTAAAGTATGTGCTGAGGTTTGAATTCAAAGCTAGAAACAACCAGGCAGCGTATGAAGCATTGGTAATTGGGCTTTAAATTGCCCAAGTGATCGGCATCAAATGTCTGGCCGTGATGAGTGATTCTCAGCTCGTCGTGGGTCAGGTAAAAGGGGAGTTCGAGGCAAAGGAAGAAGCGATGGAAAAATACCTTCAAGTGGTTAAGCAGCTAACCCAGAAGTTCGACAAATTCTCAATTTCTCAGGTATCCCGAGCAGAAAAATCAACATGATGATCTACTGTCCAAAATGGCCACTTCAACGGAAGAGCTCCCTTTAGCAGAAGTATTGGTTCAGACACTAAAGGCCCCGAGTATTGAGGGGGAAAACTCTCGGTCATGATGGTTGATTACTCTGATACATGGGCAGGGCCCATTGTTAAATACATCAGAATAGGAGAATTACCAGAAGATATGGTTGAAGCTAGAAACCTGAAGATCCGAGCTGCAAGATATACTCTGATAGGCGACGTTCTATACAAAAGGGGCTTCTCTTTACCTTACATCAGATGTTTAATGAAGAATGAAGCAGACCAGCTATGGAAGAAGTCCATGGGAGAATTTGTGGGGCACATCACGGAGACAGAACCCTTGCAGACATGATAATTAGATTAGGCTATTATTGGCCCACCATGCAGAGTGATCGTATGTCCCTAGTCAAAAAATGTGATTCCTGTCAGAGATTTGCTAAGATCTCCCATGCACTTCCAACTCAGATGAGCCCCATGAAGGGACCTTGACCTTTCGCACAGTGGGGAATGGACTTTATCGGGCCTCTTCCTAGGGGAGTAGGACAAAGGCTGTATATAGTAATATCTATTGATTACTTTATAAAGTGGGTTGAATCTAAGGCATTATCCATTATCACTTCTCAAGCAACCGTCTCCTTTCTGTGGCAGAATGTTATTTGCAGGTTCGATTTGCCCAAGATGGTAGTGGTCGATCTCGGAAAATAATTTGACAGCTCAGAGTTCAAGGATTTTTGTGCTGAGAAGGCTATATATGTGCACTACACATCTAAAGCCTATCCCAGGGCCAACGGCCAGGCTGAAGTCACCAATCGCGAGATAAAGAAGGGAATCAAAAAAAGATTGAGATTTGCAGAGAGGGATTGGCCAAACGAGTTGTATCATGTATTGTGGGCTTTTCGGACATCACCTAGATCGGCTACTTGAGAAACACCATACTCCCTAGCTTTTGGAGTAGAAGCTGTGGTACCCATTGAGGTAGAACTGCTTAACTACAGGACTGCTTCGCTTGAGGAAACTTAAAATAGAGAAGAGCTCAGGACTGAGCTGGATCTAGTCGAGGAAAATAGGAGCAAGGCAGCAGCAAGGGTTACTATTTATCAACAGAGAATGACAAAATATCATAACTTCAAGGTTCAACCCAGATCATTTCAGCCTAGTGACTTGGTCTTGAGGAAAACGGACCCCACGGGAAAGAAGGTGAAGTAGCTCCATCCCAACTGGGAAGGACCGTATCAAATACTCAGACACTCCAAGGCGGGGGCATATCGGCTCGGGACCTTAAGGGGTAAGGAGTTTCCAAATCCCTGGAATGCAGAATATTTGAAGAAGTATTACAGGTAGAGCTAAAACTGATGTTTGTTAAGTTAAGCTGCTTTTTCTTATGACATTCTGTCATAAATATAGACAGATTTTAATTTTAAAATTGTGGTAGCGCAACTCTTTGTAATATTAACTTATGATCAATATCAAGTAATGACCATGTTTACGTCGAATTTAAAGACGAATGCAAGTTCTCTTTGTTTCCTGTTTATTATATATTCATGAATGTGTAACTAATGCTAGGGCACAGCTGAACTCAGTACCAAGGTGCATCTCAAGCATCGTGCTAAGGCATGACACAAATTGCTGAGGCAAAATAGTGCTACGGCATAGATGAGCTCAGCACCAAAGTGCAACTCAGTCTCATGCTAAGACATGACACAAATTGCTAAGGCAAATAGTGCTACGACACAGATGAACTCAGCACCAAAGTGCAGCTCAGTCTTATACTAAGGCATGACGCAAAATGCTAAGGCAAATAGTGCTACGACACAGATAAGCTCAGTACCAAAGTGCAGCTCAGTCTCGTGTTAAGGCATGACACAAATTGCTAAGGCAAATAGTGCTACGACACAGATGAGCTCAGCACCCAAGTGCAGCTCAGCCTCATGCTAAGGCATGATGCAAATTACTCAGTCAAATAGTGCTACGGCACAGATGAGCTCAGCACCCAAGTGCAATTCAGCCTCATGCTAAGGCATGACACAAATTGTTAAGGCAAATAGTGCTAAGACACAGCTAAGCTCAGCATCAAGGTGAAACTCAGTATCATGCTAAGGCATGATGTAAATCGCTAAGGCAAATAGTGCTAAGACACAGCTGAACTCAGTACCAAGGTACAGCTCAGTAACATGCTAAGGCATGACGAAGCAAGCTAGGAAAAAAAGTGATAAGGCACATCCCAACTATGCAATAAGGCATAGCTCAGCTAAAAGATGAAGCATTATTCAGTATAATGCTGAAACATAACAGAGATTGTCAAAGTAAATGGTGATAAAACATAGCCCAACAAAATCCACTAGAATGTAAAAATGTTATAGCGCATCTCAATGCATGTTGAAAACTCAGAAGCTATGTGTGTTTCTCCCCAAAGTCTCAAAATATAGCAAAAACAAAAGAAATACACAACCAACTCAGCTGGCCCTAAGGATCATAAGAAAAAGCAAAAGAGGATTGAGAAGTTATAAGGCTCATTCAATATCATCTTCCGAGAGGACATGTGGTCTTTAATCAGTCTCAATCACGACCGCCATTATCTCCTCTGTTTGCGCTGGAACTACCAAAGTGTTGGACTCCTGAGCAGGCTAATCAATAGCGGTAAGAGCTGAAAGATCCTCAGGAGTAGAATTAAGGACATGCGAGGTGACCTCAGCACCCACATTATCATTTCCTTCGTTAACAATCGCGGAATCTTCTATAGTTATTTTAAATTGTTGAGTGTTGAAGTCCATGTTGGAGTATTTGCTGATACACTGTCGTCGCATCTCTTTAAAACCGTCAAAGTAGCTCAATGTCACCTTTTCCATATGTGCCTGCTGCTACTTGTTATAAATCTCCCGAAGTTGGGCAAGGCACTCTTCGACTTTAGTAATAGAAGCGGAGCTCCTCTCGCTCAGGTCTTCCACTATCGCCTTCTCAGCTATGGCTTTGTCTAGATCCTCTGATAGACGAGCACTGTGGGCTTGCTCCGCCTTCAGCTTCTCTTCTTCAGCTTTCAACTTTTCTTCGACGACAATCTTCTCCTCCACCAGCTATTGAAGCTCCAACTCTTTCTTCTTTAAATTTAGGACTGCAACATCCTTTTCAGACTGAGTTTGCCTAATCTGATGTTGGAGGTCCTGCTTTTTCTTAATCATCCTCTCTTGCTGATGTGAGGACTTGGTCAACTCTTGGGCTATATAAAAGCCCTTCACAAAAACCTAGTACAAAAGAAGAAAGAGAACTTCATGATAATTCTTGCAAACATCAAAGTGAAAACTCTGTTAAAAACTCCTGACATATGGTCACATAAGGTTGGGTGGCTAGGTATTTCAAGTCAGCTCGGGACGCTATGCACTTGGCCTTGGTCAGGGCATGGTCATCATCAAATAGCACCATGGGTCCATCATCCTCCACTTCAACTTGCTTTCCTCTGTCTTTGTTGTCTCTAGAAGGTATCAACCTTTGTTTTTTAAGCTCAGACTCTGATGGTCGCGTCAGCTCAGTTCTCACCCTCTTTACTCCAGTCGCTCTAGTAGATGAAGCTGGAGGTAGATTGGTGTTTAGAGGAATAGCATGGGGCACCGCCAGAGGGGTCTCTTCTGAGGTCTCCTTCCTCTTGTCAGTAGCCTAACCCGGTATCAAGATTTCTCATTCTGTTTTTAGCTTGGCCAACGCTTCTTTGCTCAGTTTGGGGACCATCTCTTTACCTACTGCTTCTGGAATACCGAAAATAAGGTAAGGGATTAGCCAATATCAAAGATCAAGAAAGAATATATATAATACCTCTTTCTAAGGCTAAGGCCTCACTTCCAACTTCTGGGCAAAGGAGATGCTTCGAAAGATTTTCTGAAGAAATGAGCTGATCTGGCTCGTGAATATCGTACGCCTCAACACGCGTGATATTGTCCTTCTCCTCTAAGGAAATGGTGGTTTTCTGCCTAGCTAGATTGTATAGAAAAAGATGAATGTTATGAAAAAAACCAAGCAAGGCAAAAGTGTACAACCAACTAAGGTGAATTATGTAATTCTTACACAGAGATGAAGGTACACCCCATTTCCTCTATACACCGGGAGTGATCTCATCTTCCCAGCTCTAGAACTCCCACCCAGAGCCACTGATAAAGGAAAATTTGTCCTTCCATTCTTTGACCGCAGAAGGTAACTTGCCAACCACAACAGGAGAGAGTGTGGCCTCTTGCTAAAGTACCACCATGTCTCGGTATGAGGAACCTCTTTGATCGCAAATAGGTTGCAAAATGAGGACACGCTCATAGATTTTTTGTCATCTAACGCAGCTAGTCATAAAATGGCGCAACTGATGAGAAGCCTATACCCATTAGTAGCCAATTGCCTGGGGCAAGGCCAAACCTCGAAAGAACCTGCCTAATGATTTTAGGAAAGGGAAGGCGTAGGCCAGTCTCTAGGACGTCCTGGTAGATACAAATCTCGTTAGGAAAGATATCACAGTCCCTCTCATCAGAATTGGGAACTCTAAGATGAATGGTGTCATGCCCCGTATTTTCAAACCATTTTTTTGAAATAAAATTTTAATAATAAACAAATGATACAACTACTTTCCATTCAGATACATTCAATTGAGTTTCTCATTACATTATAGAACAGTACAAAGTAGAAGTACAATAAAGTAGAGAGCAGAAGAGAAGTACAAGTACAAGCCTACTACACACTGCTACTGTGAACAGAAAGAAGTGCAAGTACAAGGTAAAGGAACTACAACTGAAAGTACTATA
The DNA here is from genome assembly GCA_002855965.1 of Monotropa hypopitys. Lineage (NCBI taxonomy): Eukaryota > Viridiplantae > Streptophyta > Magnoliopsida > Ericales > Ericaceae > Monotropa > Monotropa hypopitys. The sequence continues at coordinate 9,628 of NMUG010007236.1, forward strand.
ACTGAAAACTAAAGTACAACTGAAACTGAAAGACTACCACTTATAACCGGAACAGCTAAGCCCCGGGAAAATCCAACAGCTGACTCCAACTCCAAGTCCGATTAGCCCTGCAACACAGCCTAGAAAAAGTAAAAGAAAAAGGGTCTGAGCAAACCACGGGTCAGTGAGAAAAACCCTAACTACTACCAAGCATGCACATGCGGTGCGTGCCTATGTGTCCACAAGCAAAAGTACTGGAATAGTAAAGAAACCAAAGTGTGCGTAGTCTAAGCCTAACTCAAAGCAATAGTGACCTAGGCGTATCGCCAACAAAGAGTGTCTAACCAAAACCGCAACCTCAAGTGAGAACAAAAGGGTGCGACACCCCAAATCTAACCGAAGCAACCTCTAATCTCAACTCAACCAAGCATACCACTAAGGTACAACAACTCTAAGGATCTACTAAGGATCCCAAACCAACATCGTGTCAAGATATCTAACCATAACCCACGTTTGCGAACCACGCCAACTATCGCTATCGTTAAGTGTTGGATTCATATACCATATTGGATATTTGAGATATTTCATTCTTTCCTTTCTATCTTTCCTTGTTACACGTTACTGATCGTTCCATTTGAGTTCAATAGATAGCTTCAATGGGCAACTAGACAAGAGCCCACAAGATAGGTGAGATAAGCATTTCAAAGGACAACTAGACAAGAGTCCACAATAAGTAAGATAAGTGACTCGAGGGACAACTAATCAAGAGTCCTCTAATAAATGATATAAGTGTTCATTTGGTGCTATCTAACACTTAGTTACGTTCACGTTTCGTTCCTTGTTTCATGATGTATCAAGTAAGGGAATCCCTAGTCAAGGCATTCTAAAGTAAAGTGTCAATAGAATCCCTAGACAAGGCATTCATATAGTATCAAATTCCAGAACCCCTAGACAAGGCGTTCAATATAATCATAGTGTCAAGAGGATCCCTGAACAAGGCACCCATCTAATCGTAGCATCAATTGGATCCCTGAACAAGGCACCCTTAATTCGTTTGATCTTAGTGACATAGATAAGGCAAGGCTCAATTAGCGGCCCATCGACCCACTAACCAATCCTATCCGGCTTCCCCAAATAATGTTGGGAGGGCTCACGATGCCCCCATTGTGCACAAGGCACCCCGTATCAAAGTATCAAATCCCATATCACAGTAACTGTGTTCGGTAGTCCCTGAACAAGGCACTTTTCGTATAGTACATCAATGTATTATGTGTGTCGTCAACGTAATTCGAGCGTATAAGTAATGTGATAACTTGTGACATGACCAATGTGCGTCAACTTACTAGATCACGTTTTTGTTTAAGTGATAGATTCAAGATTTGGTGTGAGTAGCCCTCGTGGGACACATCCTCGTATTTGATATTCATTGACATATTGAACCACTTACTTAAGTTCCTTCAATGACTAGCTCCATCTTGGTCAATCCAAGGGAGATACCCAAGTCCAACAACACCATTTATCGTACACGTATCCAAGATGTCCAATTAACCAAACTCACACCCGACTACGACGAGATCAAAGACGACCATCAAACAACTAAGATAGGGTATTACCTCACATTCGCAAAACCCAATAATCCAACTTTACTACCACATTTATTGAGGATATTTTGCCGACGCGACCTACAATGTAACCAAACAAGTCATATAATAGTCCAACAGTGTCAACTCTTCCAAGACACGACCCAAGACTAACATGGGCAATTTATCAAATATTTGTATGCTTAAGTCTCTAGCGGCATCATATCAAATGACTAGCGGGCCCAAGATCACCGCTCAATTCCAACACAATATTAAACTAGCGGGCCCAAGATCACCGCTCAATTCTAACACAATATCAAACCTATACACACACATACTTAATATGAGTTAGAGATTTTACCCACCGGCAAACCATCATCGCAGCCAACAAAGCAACACGGTCAAATATCTGCCGCCACAATCAACCTTGCACGCACATCCGGATATAACTAAATACACGTTCGCAAATATACGAGTTCGCACACCCATAAACCAAAAGTATTGTGTATACCTCGTAGAGTTGATTCAAGAACTGGCGCGGACCACCGATGGTCGTCTGAATCTGTCGTCGCCGCCAATACACAATCGCAGCCACCGTCCGCGTTGCACACTGTGCCACCGTTCCTCTTCCTCCCTCATTGAACCCAAACCGTAGCCACCTCCGCTTGCCCGCCATCGCTGCATTGATCGCAGCCGCGAGAAACCACCTGTGCCGCCCATCGCCCGCGCCCTCCTGCGCGAACCTCCACCACTGCCTTCTCTCTGCATTGCCCACGCCACCAGCCGCCGCCCTCTCCCGCTGCTCTCGCTCTTCCTCCTCTCTATGCCGACCACCAGCACCGCCGCACCACTGCCGTACCATCCCCGCGCCGTCCACCTCCCTCTTCCATCTCCACATTTGCTGTCACTGCCCTCCTCTCTCTCTCTCGGCGTCTGCCATGGAGAAAATAGGGGAGGGTTTTGGGGTCTGGGGTTTCGATCGGG
>NMUG010007237.1:0-12170 GCA_002855965.1 Monotropa hypopitys
CTCAGTTGCAGTCTTACTACTTCTTTTCCTCTACCAGTTGTAGGGTGAGGATTGAGAGACTTGTTGACATTCAGATTATTAGTTTTTCTTTTGCAGTAGACTTTATTTTTGGGGACCTTGTTCTGGGTCATTTTTCCTTTGAGTTAGACTTGTCACACTTGGTACTAGTAGTTTGTGTTGGAGCTCTTATATCATTATTTATTTCTGCTGTGTAGTTTTTATTAAAAATAAAGAGAAAAAAATTTATGGTGTTTTGGAAAATAAACTCAAGTAGCCTTTGTCAGTATTTTATATGTGACGATTCGTAGCCGGATTATAAATTTTCCTATTAATCTGGGACGGGTCGTTACAGATGGTCCACCCAACTCCCATGAAAGTCTAGCATGCAAGCTCGCAACATGTCCTCCAAAATATGAATGGTGCACTCTGACTGACCGTCGGTCTGCGCATGGAAAGCGGTACTAAACATAAGCTTCGAACCAAGTGAAGTCTGCAAACTCTGCCAAATGCGTAAAGTAAATCGGGGATCCATGTCGGACACAATAGAAGATGGCACTTCGTGAAGTCGAATGATCTCGCGAATGTACAACTGGATCAAAGAATCGACAGACTGAGCAACTCGAATCGGCAGAACATGCACGGTCTTCGTCAGACGATCAATGATAATCGAAATAGCGTCATGTCCACCCGACGATCTAGGAAAACTCGAAGCAAAATCTATCGTTACATGCTCCCATTTCCACTCGGCAATAGGCAATGGCTAAAGCAAATCAGCTGTGCACTAATGCTCGGCCTTCACTTGCTGGCAAGTAAGGCATTTGGAGATGAATACGGCTATGTCCCTCTTCATTCCCGGCCACCAAAACTGTCGTCTCCTGGATGAACGGCTAAAGATGAATGGTGAAACTCATGTAGGATACCTCTTCGGCAAGAAGTAGGAACAAACAATCATCCACAATAGCGTAGACTAGAATCGGCATGGATCATCCATCGCTGGCAAGCATCCCCATCAAGAAACTTCGCACGGAACTCCGAAGCATCGCATACCTGCCGCCATCATCTACTCGAGCGCAAGTCGATCATGACCAATCCACTATACTCTAGAAGCTCTGGCCATCTGCCACTGTTCTTCCTCCACTCGAGCGACATACACCTCGCTCGACCGAGTTTTCTGCTCGACCTAGTTTAGGCTTTTGAGGGCCCAGAACGGAACGGTGTCATTTACAAATTTGGATGGGTTTATGAAGACTTACTTGAACGGAGTACAGGATTTGGTGCATACATAACCGGTGGACTTTTTGCCCGAGATGGAGGGGTTTTTGTCGACAGTGGAGAATCTAGCGATGAGGGAGTGGGCTTTGGAGGTGACCTTGCAACCTATAATCCCACCAACCCATTTCACCCACCTCTTCTTTCTTCGGACCCATCTTTCATATCCCCTCTCTAACATTAAAAACCAAATGTTTCTTTACCTTCTCTCTTCACCTTCTATATCAGAACACAATTTATTTCTACATTTCCCTTCATAGATTAGACTTTTGTCTTGCCTCAAATGTGCACTTATTTTATTGCTTTCTAAATTCCTTTTCTGGTCCACTGGTGGCCATATCATTCTGCATCTAAACTACTCCTCTTCAACTGCTAACTTTATCTTAGATTTTTTTGTTTTCTGGTGGGTTTTGCTTTATCATTTCAGCTCTCTGCACTGACTTCTCTGTGTTCTATATTGGTTCAAAGCTAGACCCACTCTTTGATTCTTAGGGTTCTTAAAAAGGAAGAAGACCAAGGGTCTGGTTTAGATCATTGCAAAGGTAAGTTATTTCTCCTTTGATTTACTTTATGGTAGAAAATAATGCTCTTTATTTTGTAGAGTTGGGATTTGGAAGGTTGGGGTTTGTGGGTAGGTGATTGTTGAATTTTCTTTGATATTCTGATTTATACATTCTAATTTATCCAAATGCCTGAAACAATAGAGAACAGTTTGTTAAGGATCACTATTTCCAATTAAACTGTCAAACTTCAAAATATGCTTTGAAATATATTGAAAATCTCATGCCTGGTTGGATTTAATTTTATAATTTCCCTTTTAGTGTTATCCCCAATGTAGCGACCTGGATTTTAAAATCTATTTTAATTCAATTCTTTATCTTCCTAAATCGATGTAATGATCTATCGTCCCGTTGGTGGCATCATGGAAGGCCGTGGGAGAGCCTTAGAAGGAAAATTTATCACGTGAGATGTTCGAGAAGCGTTGGAGGTTGAACCAGGACAAGTCAGAGCTCTTTCGGGCACTTTTCGGACGTTTGTTGGGCTGATCGTCCGGACCATGCCTTCAGCTCGTCTGCATGAGCCTGGCAGGGATAAGATTTTTTCTTCAGGCATGTTTCGTCCGGACCATGGTCCATCTTCGTCCAGACCATGGGTTTCGTCCGGACCAAGCTTCTTGGTCGTCCGGACGAAGGTGGCATGGAAGAACTTGGGTCGAAGCAGGAGGTTTTGTCCGGACCACGGTGACTTTCGTCCGGACCAGGGGTCGTCGTCCGGACGATGCCTGGCCTTCGTCCGGACGACGGTCGGCAGAATTGTGAGAAATGGCTTGTCATTAAGGGTATTTTGGTCTTTTTGGCCATGGGGCTATATAAGGGTTGTATATTTCGGATTTTTGGAGAATCCTTCTCCTTCCTCCAACCCTAATGCTCTCTCCCCTCTCCTCTTTCTCTCTCTTAAACCTCCATTGTTGTCCAAGCTTAGAGCTTGAGTTCCATGGCCCAAATGTGCCCGGATCAAGAAATGCAAAGAAGAAACCTTGCTCCTAGCAGCCGGATCTACAACCTAGGTAACATAGTTTCTTCACCTCTCCAAAAATCGAAGTTAGGATTCGGGTGAAGGTGCTCGGATGAAGATTTTGCAAGGAGGAATGTCGTTCTCCTCACTGAGGGCTTTCCGGTGCCGACCATATCTTTTCCATCCGACGACTTTGGGTTTTCCGGCGACATTCCGGCGAAAGCTTTTGGATTGACAGCCTTCATGAACGTCGTAGGAAATAAGGAGAGCTACGCGATGGCGGGTTTGACTTGAGACGGGGCGGCGGTGACTTTTCTGGCGGTGGCTCCGGCGACACTTCCGGTGGGTAACTTCTAAATCCTACTTTGAATGCGTGGTTGTGTTTAGTTTCAATTCCTTATTTCATTGCCTCGTTAATTCGTAGATTGTTGATCGTTGGGCATAGTCGAGTTATCCCTACATTCGATTCGATTCAATTATCATATGTCGGGTAAATGGGTGTTGTAAGATTGTTTTGGTGTCTTGTGATCATTCTTGGGTAAGTGCGTAGAATTGACCTTTGAAGCGAGTCTAGGCACCTTGGAAATCTTGGTCCGTCTTGTGTTCGATAAAATGCCTAAACAAGGTGAAATTGTGTAAGTAGGGATGGAATTGTGTCAAATTGTGTCATGAGGCATAGGAAGACTTGTGGGATTGAATTTGGGGTTTTTGTGTTGAAACGAACAAGACTTGGGATTATGGTGTAGTGTAATGTGATTTGGGTACTTTATGAACACTTAGTGTGAATTGGGATTTTGTGGATAGTTGTATGGATTGTGGGGTAAAATAGTAAGTTGGTTGTAGTGCGTCGACTTGGGATAACCTTAATGAAATCGAAATGGTCGTGTAAGTTGGTTGAACCCTCTTGGGCAATAAAACATAGAACTTGCGGGATGAAATGTGGTGTCTCACCTTGGTACAGTCGTGGTTGTCATTGCGGTGGTCGTATGGTTTGGGGTGACTTTCCTTGGTAAGGGCATGGGAACGTTCGGAAACTTGATCTAGCCTTGGGCTTGTTTTATCGAAATGATTGTAATAAATTTGGATTCACCCAAACATGAAATGAATGAAATAAACGCAATGCACAACCAATACGGGGATGGATCCTACGAGGACCACCCTTAGACAAACATGAACCATCTACCGGAATGTAATCAAATGGAACATCAATACACGACATTTGCTGGCATATGAGAAACCATCTCAGGTATGGGAGGTCTTTACCCCAACCCTTATACTTCTTTGACATGCCTTTTGGCAACACACTGGACTGGGAGGTTACATGCCCCAGGGTGTGAATTTGAGATGGTATCCATCCGGGTTAGGAGGGTTTGCCCTATCCCGCGGTATTGCCCGTTAAACTACAGTGACACTATATACGACGCGATGTTACGATCTACTAGCCGTGGCTAGGAATTTCCGATAGAGTTACTTTGATATGGATACGGGAATGGACTTATGATGGGATTCCCGGGATGGTCGCGCTGTAACGACCCGCTCCCACCTTGCACAATATTGTCCGCTTTGGCCGCCAAGTCCTAGTGGACTTCCCAGGGGGTCACCCATCCTTGGACTAATCCAGAATGAGCACGCTTAACTGGGATGTTATAATGGGATTTGATGCCCGCACGACTTTAAAAGGCCTTGTGCAAGGTAGGTTCATGATCTATTATTTATAGTACATACAAATTACATCCACCAAGCGATGTGAGACTTGTCCATCGACCCGGATCTCCCCTCCGGGACTCCAGGTGACACCTTAGACTGGGGTGTCACACGCGCCATCCATGACATTGTGCACAATGGGGGTAACTTGAGCCCTCCCAACATTACTTGGGGAAAGGTAGGTAGGAATTGGGTTAGTTAGTCGGCCAACTGCTACCCTCTTCCCTCTATCGAGGTTACTTGACACTTAACTTGGAACGGGCTTATGATGGGGTTCCAAGGGACACTTACGATGCGAATGAACAAAATACAGAGTGGACTTATGATGGGGTTCCAACACTTATCTATTGATGAAACGAATGTAAAGGCTTGGAATGGACTTAAGACGGTATTCCAAGGAAGTTAACTTATATAATTCAAGAAACGGGTACCTTACAATTCCTACATTCTTCAAAGATAAATCAACACCAAATCCACAATATGTGTACTCATCAAGGAAATGAATTGGACAGATAGTGGGGATTCCACAACATTTCTTTGGATTACGTTTAGTGGCGGTTTCAAGTGTTGGTTGTAGTAAGATGGTTTCTCTGAAACAATATCTATGATCGGGTTATACAACTTGGGTTGGTCTTTCGATGAGATTCTTAGTCACTCCTGTAGAGTGTGCGTGTGTTCACCTTATTGTTGGCTTTACTGTTACTTGGGTTTACACATAGGGTGCACGGTTCCATGCATGCCTTGTTGTCTTTAGCTGTTACCGTCACTGAGCCGTGGTTTGCTCAGACCCTCTTTCTTTTCTTTTTCTAGTATGTGTTGCAGGACTAGCTGGCCTTGGAGTGGAGTCAGCTACTTGGTTTTCTTGAGTTAGGCAGGGCAGTTCCAGCTACAGTTTGCACCCTTCTCCTCAGCTTCAGCTGAGCTTTGTTCAGTACTTGTTGTTGCTAGTACCTTTACTCTTGTACTGTAGTTTCAGTTTCAGTTTAGTTGTACTTGTACTTGACTTTTCTGTACTTCAGTTGTAGCCAGTTTCAGCATTGTACTTCGCTTCCGCTTTACACTTTATATTGTATCATGTATGTAATGAGAATTCAACTGAATGGATCTGTATGACAAGTAGTGATCTCCCATGCCATGTATTTAATTTGTTTTTTAAAAAATGGTTTGAAAATCCGCGGCGTGACAACTTGGTATCAGAGCTTTCGGTTCGAATACCTTGGAACCGTGGGAAGACACCTAGTCTTCATGGGTTCTCTTGGTCATTACAACGTGCTTCTAGTCCACTGGTGTGCTTGTAATGCACCCTTGCTTCTGGTCTTCCGTTTCGAGAGATTGTTTTGTTAACTCTATCTCCTTTCACGGATGTTGAGTTTATCCTTTCCTGAAAGTTGAATATTGATCATTGTTGCAAGTTCAGTTGCCTTTCCATTGTAATGTGTTTCAGTATCCCTGCTTCTGGCATCCTTGATGCATCTCTTGTGGTTGTCGTGTGATTGGGGTCTCCTCTATGATTGCTAGAGTTGAGTTCGTTTCCAACAATATGCTGAGCTTCTTATAAATGTTCAAGATGGAATTATGGTTTTCCCCTTTGCTTCGTCCCTCCTTAGTAGAATTTGGATCTCATTGACTCGTGATGGTAAAACTTTGAGAATTCTAGCTTGATTTGGTTGGCACTTCGTTGAGCTATTCGAGATGGTTGTTGTGGTTTCCCTTTTTCCTTGTTGCTCCTACGATGAAACTTGGGTTTTGTTGGCACGTGGTGGTTGATGGTTCCCTGTAGAACTCCTTGAGTATAGGTAGCTTGGTCTTTATCCCACAGTGACGCGAGTTTCGAGGAAGTTGTTGAGGAATTGGCTTTACGGTACATAGAGATCTGTGTTCCCTCCTTTGTCTTCGTGGGATCCTTACGGCGCTGTTGTGATTTTCTGGTTTTCCCCTTTAAGGGGTATGACCTACCGGTCATATGTATTATCGCGAGATCGAGTTGCGTATGCTCGTCGAGAATCTAGAGCTTTTCTGACACCGTTGTTCGTTAGTGCGCGAGTGTAAGTACGATAGTGACGTATCGTTTCTATCTGATGCCTGTCTTGCGTTAGTTTAGAGCCGATTGATCGTTTAAAGTTCGACATGAATGTTCATTAGTCGATGCGTGGATTAGTTGCCTGCATGGAGACCAAGTGTTATGAAAGGTTTTTTTTGCTCTTCTAGTGTCCCCTTGGACCCCTATTGGTGATTTCGATCAGTTGTGACTTGTGCTCTAGTGCCTTGAAAAGATTTCCTTGTGCGGCTTCCCAGTTACCCGGTTGCATGTATCATGTATTAGAAATTACTAGCGCTAGTTTCTCCTTATCGACTATTTGAGCTTCTATCTCATGTTACCGCACCCGCTTGTTGTCTTATAATCAGTTCTTGCGTCTCATCGTACTGTCAGTGCGGCACATCTAGTGCTCAGCGCAGCAGGTGACGGCAAGTCCCACTCTTGTTTTCTGCGACGTTTCGTTGTGCGCGGCTAGGCATTGGCACGGTTACGTCTCTGTCCAGTCATGCCTTAGCACGGTTATGTTTCATTTGACAGATGTCCAGACCGACAATATATCTTAGATAGTTGCTCTGTCATTCTTTGTTCGACCGTATCTCGTTCCTAGTGTTCGTACTGCTATGGACTCTATCGTTCGGTTCTAGCTCGATGGCATGGATGATGCTTTTATAGCCACACCTTGGCTTGTTGAAGTGGCGGTATTTCTGAAGTTGTGAACATGATTCCTTTCTCTATCGGCTAGTAAGATATCAGTGATGTCTTTCTTGAACCGTGACCAACTTGATAATCTCCAGTGTGATTCCTTCAAGTGTTGATCTTTCGATTGTTGGTCTCGTCGGTTCTTATTTCGTCTCGAATGCGGAGGATGACGAAGTTGCATGAAGAGTCGTTCATGTTTATCAAGCTCGGTCTTTCCCTTATGACCTTGGCGGTGATCCTAGTATCCACACCATATCGGGAGTTGTCCCTTTTACCTTTTTGTGTGGCACTTGACTTTCTTTGTGTTGGTACGCCTCGTGGTGACCTTCGTACTCTATTGATCGACATACATGGACCTTAGCCCCTATGTGTTGTGGGTTCGTGGATTAAATTGGGAGTTGTAGTCCCGACGTGACTCCTCCATCCGTCATTCTTTTTATGGCGTGATTCTCCTCTAAGTGCATCGTCGATAGTAAAGTGAAAGAGCCTGAACTTCAGAAGTGGAGCAGCGATTAGTTCTCAGACTGCTTCGCGGTGTTTCATCGTTGGACATCTTTAATATGGTGATAAATTTGGCATACTTGGCTTTGGGGTTATTCGTGGACGATTTTTTTGTGAGGCTTGCGTGGCCTCTTCTTTTATCAGATTGTATTGTACTCGATCTTGCAAAACTCGGTTGAGCGTATCGCTCCCTCTTGCCTTGTTGTGATGATTCTTGTTGACCGCTTCGCCTTTTTGGTTACAAGATTTCGCATCTGTGCGATCGTTCCTCTTCGGCATGTATACTTGATTGAACGCGATAGATTCCCCTCTAGAGCGAATCTTTTGTTGGAAAAGGGGGTTTCATCCCCTTTCGCTGCGTTAGTACGTTGCTCGTTGTGTGACCATGAAATAGAAAGAAATTCATGGGCCGAAGAAGCGTGGGATCGATAAATCGCGGGAAAGTTGGTTGCGAAACATATTGTGGTCTAGACTTGGTGTGAGTTAATGCCTTGCCGTGTTGTTGGGCTCGACGTATACACATTTTGGCGTGTGTGGGTGTGTGAGTCTTTTGACATCGTGATATATGTTTGACGTAGTGAATTGATTTGAGAAGAGCTACTGGCCAGGGCGTCTCAAGGCAAATCACTAAGGTCACTCGGTTACCACGCAAGGATGTGTGCGTGTTGTGTTGTGTTGTGTTTCTTCTTTCGCGAAGGTGTTGGTGCATTGACATATGTATTATTTTATATATAAATTCGTGGGCTATGGGGCGATTGTGTAGTTCGTTGGATGCTTATTATCAAATGTTCGACGTACAAAGATCTCGACGTTAGGCGTCTTGACGTGTTGGTATGTCCATGTGTTGTTCGACACCTTCTTGGCTTGGCCTCGCTTTTCGGTGTACCGGCGATTAGTAATCAAATCCTTGGAAGAAAAGTGACGTGAGAGTGAGCTATTGTACGATTGCGAAGTTGACATGTGGGCATCGATGTTCATGATGCATGTTCCTCTACTCTCACCAAATCGTTGTAAACTTTGCAAGAAGATGGAAATTCTTTCGTGTTTGAGGAAGTCTAAGTTTATGAAGCTATAGTTCCCTTTCGTTGCTTAGCAATTCCAATCTTGGCCTCGTATCGACTTTTCCATATTGTATCGGGAAGTGTCCTCGATTTCCTTAAATCTTGCAACTGTTAGTCGCAAGGCGTGTTCGTTGCGATCATGGTGGTGAGTGAACCATCTAGCATTGAGACTAAGTATCCCCTTGTCAATGCGTATGTTCAGTGGACGTTTCCGACACCGTGTCTATTTTAGTGTTTCAATCGAAGTCTCATTATTTCCGACTAAAGCTGATCCTAGCGACCTTGTCGCTAAAGTGGTGGTTGACTTCGGTCTTATCTTGTAGCAAAGAAGCTCTGCGAGTGTGATTGTCGTATGGTTGGGCATCCCTCCCTCCCTCCCTTCTTTTCTTAATTTCAAGGACGAAATTTGTTTAAGGGATATGATATGTAGCGACCTGGATTTTAAAATCCATTTTAATTCAATTCTTTATTTTCCTAAATCGATGTAATGATCTATCGTTCCGTTGGTGGCATCATGGTAGGCCGTGGGAGAGACTTAGAAGGAAAATTTATCGCGTGAGATGTTCGAGAAGCGTTGGAAGTTGCACCGGGACGAGTTAGAGCCCTTTCAGGCACTTTTCGGACGTTTGCTGGGCTGGTCGTCCGGACCATGCCTTCAGCTCATTCGGACGAGCCTGGCAGGGAGAAGATTTTTGCTTCAGGCATGTTTCGTCCTGACCATGGTCCATCTTCGTCCAGACCATGGGTTTCGTTCGGACCAAGCTTCTTGGTCGTCCGGACGAAGGTGGCAGGGAAGCATTTGGTTCGAAGTAGGAGGTTTCATCCGGACCACGGTGACATTCGTCCGGACCAGGGGTCGTTGTCTGGACGACGCCTGGCCTTCGTCCGGACCAGGGGTCGTCGTCCGGACGACGCCTGGCCTTCGTCCGGACAACGGTCGGTAGAATTGTGAGAAATGGCTTGTCATTAAGGGTATTTTGGTCTTTTTGGCCATTGGCTATATAAGGATTGTATATTTCGGATTTTTGGAGAATTCTTCTCCTTCCTCCAACCCTAATGCTCTCTCCCCTCTCCTCTTTCTCTCTCTTAAACCTCCATTGTTGCCCAAGCTTGGAGCTTGAGTTCCAAGGCCCAAATGTGCCCGGATCAAGAAATGCAAAGAAGAAACCTTGCTCCTAGCGGCCGGATCTACAACCTAGGTACCATAGTTTCTTCACCTCTCCAAACATCGATGTTAGGATTCGGGTGAAGGTGCTCGGATGAAGATTTTGCAAGGAAGAATGCAGTTCTCCTCACCGAGGGCTTTCCGGTGCCGACTATATCTTTTCCATCCGACGACTTTGGATTTTCCGGCGACATTCCGGCGAAGGCTTTTGGATTGGCAGCCTTCATGAACATCGTAGGAAATAAGGAGAGCTACGCGATGACGGGTTTGACTTGAGACGGTGCGGTAGCGACTTTCCGGCGACGCTTCCGGTGGCGGCTCCGACGACGCTTCCGGTGGGTAACTTCTAAATCCTACTTTGAATGCGTGGTTGTGTTTAATTTCAATTCCTTATTTCATTGCCTCGTTAATTCGTAGATTGTTGATCGTTGGGCATAGTCGAGTTATCCCCACATTCGATTCGATTCAATTATCATGTGTTGGGTAAATGGGTGTTGTAAGATTGTTTTGGTGTCTTGTGATCATTCTTGGGTAAGTGCGTAGAATTGACCTTTGAAGCGAGTCTAGGCACCTTGGAAATCTTGGTCTGTCATGTGCTCGATAAAATGCCTAAACAAGGTGAAATTGTGTAAGTAGGGATGGAATTGTGTCAAATTGTGTCATGAGGCATAGGAAGACTTGTGGGATTGAATTTGGGGGTTTTGTGTTGAAACAAACAAGACTTGGGATTATGGTGTAGTGTAATGTGATTTGGGTACTTTATGAACACTTAGTGTGAATTGGGATTTTGTGGATAGTTGAATAGATTGCGGGATAAAATAGTAAGTTGGTTGTAGTGCGTCGACTTGGGATAACCTTAATGAAATCGAAATGGTCGTGTAAGTTGGTTGAACCCTCTTGGGCAATAAAACATGGAACTTACGAGATGAAATGTGGTGTCTCACCTTGGTACAGTCGTGGTTGTCATTGCGGTGGTCTTATGGTTTGGGGTGACTTTCCTTGGTAAGTGATGTCAATAGCATTGTAGAAGATTATCTGGAGACACATGGGAGATGCTACGCATGTGCTGTTGGTAAATCAACCATAACTTTGGCTGTATAACTCAGATTCGCGATCATAATATATCATTGGAAAGGTAGCAAGAAGACGCACACACTCGAATACTGATTTGCCGTATTCGAGTTGGGCAAATTGTAAAAAAACGCTTCTGACAGCAGTTTCGGGCCCATTTTCTGTGTTGGGCTTTTATAGTGGGCTGTTTTGGTTTTATTTCTTTTATATTCAGTTGGTACCCGGGTTGTCCCGGGCTAGGGTTTCTTGTTCCCTATTTAAACTCTTTTCGTTATTGTATTGAGCAGCTTGATTTTGAATGAAAACCCTATAGTGCATTTCTGCACTTTCTTCCCACTCTTTCGGTATTCGCTTCGAATCAACGATCGATTGATGCCTATTGACTTGGCATTCTTCTGAATCAACAAGTTCGTAGAAGAAATACATCCTTGTATTTACCCTATTCCTTTGCATCCGCCATCTTCCATTGACGACTGCATCAGTTGGTATCATAGCTCAGTTCCAATCCTTGAGAGACGATGCCGCCCAGACGCCGTCCGAACCAGGAGGTTAGAGAAGTTGACAGAATAGATAGGCTACAGCAGGTGGTGGAAACCCTAGCCGCCAGTGTGGCTGCAATACAGATCCAGCTTCAGCAACAACAACTTCCATAGCGGCAACCACCGCAACAACAACGACAGCCGCCGCAATGACGAAACCCTAATCCATGTGTTGTGGACGAAGACGATTCTGATGATGCTGTTAGCGAAGAGGAGGACGAAGAGGAAGAAGAACCCTTTCGCCGAGCGACAACCACCAAGGAGACACGAGAGGCAACCTCGACAATAATACAGGAGGGAGGAACGAGAGCCTATCGTCACTAACAACCGATGGGAGGCGGGCCTAAGAATTGATATCCCGGAGTTCCAAGGCGGGATGAGGGCAGAGGAGTTTGTCGATTGGCTATTTGCTGTCGAGGAGGTTTTGGAGTTCAAGGAGGTCCCGGTTAGTAAACGAGTACCTCTTGTTGCGACTCGTTTTCGTGGCAGGGCTGCCGCTTGGTGGCAACAACTGAGGTTGAACCGTGCTCACATTAGAAAGCCGAAGATCGACTCATGGGAAAAATTGCAGAAACATTTGCGGAGTGCTTTCTTGCTGCACAACTATT
>NMUG010007238.1:0-12168 GCA_002855965.1 Monotropa hypopitys
GTCGTCCGAGCACTCCCCCTCCGCCCCTCCTCTCTGCGCGGCGATCCCCCCTCCCCTCCACCGACCTGCTCTCTCTCTCCCTCTCTACCTACGGTTCTTCTCTCCCTCCTCTCCTCCTCCACGAACACACAGCCAGATGTGGTGGTGGTAGCTCTGCGAGGATGGCGGCCATGGGTGGTGGCGCCGGGTAGCGGCGAGTTGCGGTGCTGGTGGTCGCATGTGGTGGCGCGAGGGATAGTTCGGTGGGTCTACGATTGATTTCCAGACGTGGTTTGGTGATTCACAGCGACGGCGGCGTAGTGATTGTGCGCGCGGTAGTGGCAAGCGTTGGTGGTGGTGTTGACGCGCGCGGTGGATATAACAGTGTTCTGAAGTGCGGCGAGGTACAATGAAGGATGGGCGAGCAGTGATGCGCGACACTTGATGCTTCGTGTTAGTGGGTAAGCCTATCAACCTCTCTCTTTACTGTATGACATTGTTCATTGTCGATAGTGACTGTCTGATGGGTATCTAGGTGCGGAGTGGATTGCGGAGGTACAACTAAGGACGGGCAGGCATTGTCGCGTGACGATGAAGCTTTGCGTCATTGGGTAAACTTCTGTGGCTATCTGTTCAGTGTTCTAATTTGTTCGTCATCGATCGTAATTTGTTAGTTGGATTTTAGGTGTCATCCTAGCGAGCATCGATAGTCAGTGGCGCGCGACGTTCAGGGCATTGGCCACCGCTTGTGGTCGCGTTGGCAGGTATATCTTCTTTCCTGTTTAATTGTCGATAAATCGTAATCGATAATGTTTAAGTAGGAGGTGTGATATTGTTGAGTTTCTGCTTGTTCTTGTTGTTGGCGCCTTAGTGCGGTTGTCCAATTTTGAGCAGGTTTATGCCCAAATTTCTAGCAAATTCCTTATCGGCAATTGTTCCAGACACTCCATTTGAGGTAGAGTTTTCTATCCCTCTCATTTGTCCTGTTGGTGCTGTACTTCCTTTCTCGTTCGTTTTTATAAAAGTCCGTTGAGTTTCGCATGTTCGTAAAATTGGTATCATAACATTGTCGTTCACAAAAGTTGGTCGCGTTGAGTTTTGTCTAGGGTCGTTGCGTCTCCCTAGGATGTTAGTTGGTCGGTTTCTAGTTCGATTGTGAAAAAACCCAATTCTTGTGAAAAATATATCGTTATCGTTTTATGAAATCAAATTGGGGGTACTTGACTTGTTTTGGACACTCTCGGATGGTTTGTGGGTCAAATAGTATTTTGACACGTTTTGTGGAAAATCGAACTAGTGGAATGTTTTGTGAAAGAACGATATGTTTTGTGAAACGAACGAAAATGTTTTGGAAATGGACGTTTTGTGAATAAACGGATTTGGTTTGGAAAGAACAGAATAAAAGTCACATTTTCGATTGATACGTTGACTAGGAGGTTGGTTGCCCTAGGTCACACGAAATGATGGTACGAAATGATAAAATGTGACACATGGCTCTTTACGAGGATTGGAAAGTTGGAAATTGTTGTTGGACTTGTTTAGTGGGATTGGCCCACCGGCTCTTTGGAGGATTGATGATTATCAAGTGCTTTTGATTCAGGTTGAGGCCTTGGGATGTATCGAAAGGGGTCTCCCACGACATTGCGCAATGGGGGTAGTACTAAACCCTCCCGACGGACGGGAAATCGAGGAATAGACGTGTAGAGGACTGATCCCCTCTATGAACGGAATGACAATCACTATTGAGAATACCTGATGGATAGATATTTGCCTTGCTGCTACTAGAAGGCACGGAAATGGAATACACGTGACACTTGGAACAACATGGAAATTGGAATACATTTAGAATACGGAAAATGAGTCTTTTACTTAGTGTGAGTCAACGCTTGTCACATTTTCCTGTTGGCCTTGTCTAGGCAGTTTCTTTTAGAAAAGATCAGTTACGAGTACTCTTTTTTCTTTGAGTCTTGGTCAGATACAATACTTCACTACTTTTCTTTACGATGAGTCAAATGTGGAATTTAAAAAGAAAATGAAATGTTTTACTTAAATGAGATCCATAGCATTGCATACTTACATTCTTTGCACTGTCACACACGTGCATCCCAATAGTATAGACGGTAGGAGATGGATTATCTCTACTAGGCGGTCGTGCCTGACCCTCTACTTTTGTAGGATTTACCACTTGGACTTGGAGCCGCTGGATCCTTCACAGGACTTGAGGCTGGACCGGACTGTAGTGATAGGTCGCCTTTACTTTCAATGTTGTACTTTCTTTTTTTTATTGTTGGCCGCGTTGTACGGGATTATCATATAAAATCCCATTTGGCCCTTTCTCTTTTATTTGGGGCACTGTTGTACAGGGTTATCTTATAAAACCCTTTTTGCCTCTTTTCAGTTATATTTCATTTCATAGCAAGCATGTATTGTAATAAGTAGTGTAATGGGTAGTGTGTGTGGTAGATAGCTCTTTACCCTTTTATTTGAATACTCGTTACCTACTTCTAACACTTCTAAAAAACATGTCTCAAATTTTGGGAGTGTTACAGTTGGTATCAGAGCGCTCGTTCCGACTTACCTAGGTCTTTGAGTGAGACTTTAGTCTCAATGAGCGCACCGTTTCTTTTGTGTCACTCTGAGGTGTGACATTAGGGTGTATGGCATGTGTATCTAGGCATTGAATGTGTGTGCATTGCATGGATCTCATAAAACAACAAGTTTTTATAACTCGAGATAACAAAATAGTTTGGAAATTCGTGGTATCTACTCCTTCAAGTTGGTTTTGTTGTTGCTCTTTTAGGATTTTGAGTAAAATCCTGTCTCTCTTGAGGTGACTTTCGGGCCTGTCTTGGCATGTGTTAGAGGATCCTGTCAAAGTTGGACTTATGTGTTCCTGTTACATCCTCTTGTTGATAGTGTTGTCACTTATTCTATCGTGGTGAACTATTTCGAGTTCCTAGTTCTCAGAGCGCGAATGAGTTCATTCGTTGGCTCTTGTGATGATTTGACTTCTTGTTCCTCGATATCGGTCGTTGTTGGTTGTAGTTATGGCTTGTCGAGCCTATCCCTTCGTAGGAAGCGAATCTTGGTTGTCGTCGTCGTGGCTTTTGAGCCTATCTCTTGCAGCGGATGTTGGACTTTGTGACAGTTTGTCGATGGATTCTCGTTTATTCTCCTAGCGATAATGAAAATTCCACGTGCGATCGGTTAACCGTCTCTTAAGTTCTCTCTCTTGTGATCGCGGATGAACTTCTCGTGCGATATTGCTTGTAGTAGAATGGCTTTCTTCGTGACGTCGATAATTGAATAATCGTTCTTTGCGGTTGGAAAATGGTAGTGCTCATGCGAGTGAGCCTCGAATTCTATTTCTCTTACGGACGTTGATTTTTGGAGTTTGTCGTTTGCCTTGTTGGCTTCGATTGTTTCCTGGTGGTTGAGTTTTGACTCCCATTCTTGTCGCGTGGTTGGCTTCTTGCTCGGTAGCCTGGTTGTTGTTGGTTGTTGCTCTTGGGATTGATTTGATCTCCCTATCTCGTTTCGTTCTTTGTGTGAGTTGTGGAACCTTAGAATAGCCTTACTTGTGGGATTGCGACTAGTGGTTGCTCTTGGTGTGTAGGACTTGGTGATCTAGTGGTTGTGACTTCTTTGGGAAGTAAGGATATTTCGGTGTAGTAAGGTCTTGCAGTAGCAGAGATTGTGTGTGACTCACTTGGGACGTAAAGTGTCCTCGGATTATTAGGTTCTTCTTGTGGGCTAGTGCCAAGTAGTCCATGTTAGTGGTGGTAATGCTTTACCCTTCCTTGATGCGAGAATTGAGTTTGGTTTGTGGTTTGAGGTTACTTGAGGATTTGCATTGGATCTAGTGCTTGCGGTTGTAGTACTTCTTGGTTGATTGAGAAGGATGAAAGAGTTTAAGTGTGGTATCCTATTATTGTGGTTGTCACGCCCCGGATTTTCAAACCATTTTTTGAAAACCATTTAAATAAGTGTAGAGGAGATCACTACTTGTCATTCAGATCCATCCAGTTGAATTCTCATTACATACATGATACAAAATGAAGTGTAAAGCGAAAGCGAAGTACAATGCCGAAACCGGCTACAACTGAAATATAGAAAAGTCAAGTACAAGTACAACTGAACGGAAGCTGAAGCTACAGTACAAAAGTAAAGGCACTACCAACAACAAGTGCCGAACAAATCCCAACTGGAGCTGAGAAGAGAGGTGCAAACTACAGCTGGAACTGCCCTGCCAAACTCAAGAAAACCCAGCAGCTGACTCCACTCCAAGGCCAGCTAGTCCTGCAATACAGACTAGAAAAGGAAAAGAAAGAGGGTCTGAGCAAACCACGGCTCAGTGACGGTAACAGCTAAAGACTACAAGGCATGCACGAGATCGTGCAATCCTAAGTGTAAGCCCACGTAACAGTAAATCCAACAGTGAGGTGAACACACGCACGCACTAAAGGAGTAACCAAGAACCTTATCAATAGACAAACACCAGCATGCAATCCGATCATAGATATCGTTCTGGGGAAACCATCCTACCACGACCAACACCCGAAACCACCACCAAACACAAACCGAAGAACAATGTGGACCGCCACTATCCTTCCCATTACATTTTCTTAGGTGGGTATAAATGTTGTGGATTCAGTGTTGCATACTTGGAAGGATATTTGAGTTATCTTGGTAACCTTTCACTTCTTTAACATTTTGGATCATCGTTCTTGCCTTTGTACCACTTCAAAGAGTATCCCGGAATTCCATTACAAGTATATTCCGTAAGAGTTTTATTGTCAATATTGATAAATCCCGAGATCCCTAAAAATCAAGTCCATCCCGTATTTATCGATGGCTCACAAGATGGTATGAATCCCGGAATCCCTAAAAATCAACTCCATTCCGTATTCATCTAAGTGTGGATGTAACGTTGATAGGGCAAGGTTGGTCTAGTAGCTCGTCAACACACTAGCCAAACCTAATCCGTCTTCCCCAAAGGCCGTTGGGAGGGCTCACGTAGCCCCCTTTGTGCACAAAGTCGTGGATGGAGCGACCATCCCGGGAATCCCTAAAACTCAAGTCCATTCCCGCATAAGAACATATCAATCCCGTATCGTTGTTACGAATATTATCCTGGGAGTCCCTAAAAATCAAGTCCACTCCCGCATGAACGTCGCAAGTTTACTATGCTGAGAATCCCTACAATCAAGTCCATTCTCGTATAGAAACTAGTCCGTATTCTCGTTGGCCATAAATCGCATTCTTGAGTTCGTTCGTTTGTATTACATCTCCTAGCAAACGCTAGTAATCCCACAAGTGAGTTACCGTTCTAATTGATTTTAGTTCAAGTAGGTGGTTCAAGATTGTCCAAGGGTGGTCCTCGTAGGATCCATCCCCGTATTGATTGTACATTGCATTCATTGCATTCATTTCGTGTTTGAGTGAATCCAAAATCCTTACAATCATTCCAACAAAACAAGCCCAAGGCTAGATCAAGTTCCCGAAGGTTCCCATGCCCTTACCAAGGAAAGTCACCCAAACCATAAGACCACCGCAATGACAACCACAACCGTACCAAGGCGAGACACTACGTTTCATTTCACAAGTTCCATATTTTATTACCCAAGAGGGTTCAACCAACGTACAAGACCATTTCAATTTCATTAAGGTCATCCCAAGTCGACACATCACAACTAACTCACTATTTTACCACACAATCCATTCAACTTTCCCCAAAAATCTCAATTCACACTAATTGTTCATTAACTACCCAAATCCCATTACGCTCCACTAAAATCCCAAGCCTTGTTCATTTCAACATAAACCCCCAAACTCACTCCCACAAGTCTTCCTATACCTCATGACACAATTCGACACAATTTCATCCCTACTTACACAACTCCATCTTGTTGAGGCATTTTATCAAACACATGACGGACAATTATTTCCTAGGTGCCTAGACTTGCTCCAAGGGGTTAATTTGACACATTTATCCCCGAATAACCATAACACACCCAATGACAATTCTACGACACCCATTTAACCGACACACGATAGTCGAATCGAATCGAATGTAAGAGTAACCCGACTATGCCCGATGAATTAATAATCGACGAATCAACGGAATATGAATTTGAGTGAAGCACGACTATGCATACAAAGTAGAATTTAGAAGTTACCCACTGGAAGCACCGCCGGAGCCGCCGTCGGAAAAAGTCACCGGAAGATCGCCGGAAAGTCACCGCCGCACCGCCGCAAGCCATGTCCGCCATTGCGTAGATCTCCCCGCTCTTTACCACGTTCATGAAGACCGCCACTCCAAAAGCCTTCGCCGGAATGTCGCCGGAATCCCAAAAGTCGCCGGATGGACTCACCAAGTGGGTCACCGGAAAGCTCTTGGTGAGGGGAACAATGTTCCTCCTTGGAGAAACTCCATTAGAGGCTTGGAAGGCCTTCAAATCCAAGAGAGAAGTGAGAGGTTTGAGAGAAATGTAGAGAGAGAGAGAGAGGGTGTGGGGGTAGAGAGAGAGAGAGGTGAAAAATGTGATTTTTCGGACCTAAAAATGTATATAAACGGACCCCAAAAAAGTCAGTCTTGCCCCTCAGCGATTTGCTGCGAAACAGGCCTGTTATCGATAACCAGAAACCTTCACTATACTCGTTATCGATAACCAGAACGTCAGGTCCCAACCAAGGGACCAATGGACAACCCGTTATCGATAACCACAAAACCGTTATCGATAACCAAACTCTCGGGTCCTGACCAAGGAACCAAAGGATAACCCGTTATCGATAAACACAAACCCGTTATCACAAACTCGTTATCGATAACCAATTTCGCTGAACCAAAGGAAAAACTACTGCAAGGTAAATCAGGCATAACTTCTTCGTCCGATCTCCGATTGCGACGATTCAAGTTGCGTTAGATTCCTAACGAAATTCTCTACAACTTTCATGAATACTGAATTTCAATTCTCGGAAAACATCGGGGTCGTAATGGGCCTCGAACGCCCTCGGTACATTGCCAGAACGACCAAAAATCCTACCAACTCAATACCGGTGATCCTTACCACTCTAAATTACTAGATTATCATCTATCAAACCTCGTCCTTCATTGAATATATAAAAAAATACATTTTATTCAAAAAAATATATTTAAAATTCTAGGTCGTGACATCTCATACCCCTTAAAAGAATTTCGTCCTCGAAATTAAGTAATAAAGAAGAGGGGATAAAAACCATGCCCAACCAAACGACCATCACAATCGAAGAGTTTTAATTCCTAAAGAAAGGACGGAAGTCAACTACTATTCTAGTGACCATGCCACAAGGTCTGGACCAGTCAAAGACAATGAGACTTCGATCGGAATACCAAAAATGGATACGGAGTCGAAAACATCTAGTGAACACACGCCTTGATAGGGGATACTTAGTCTTAATGCTAGATGGTTCACTCACCATCACAATCGCAACGAACACGCCTTGCGGCTAATAGCTTTCAAGACTCAAGGAGATAAGGGTACTTCCCGGTACCCCAAAAAGCGAAGCCAAGCCAAGAAGGTGTCAAGGCGTGTAAAACCCCAATTCTTGTCCTGTTTGAGGTAGAGTTTTCTATCCCTCTCGTTTGTCCTGTTGGTGCTGTACTTCCTTTCTCGTTCGTTTTTATAAAAGTCCGTCGAGTTTCGCATGTTCGTAAAATTGGTATCATAGCGTTGTCGTTCACAAAAGTTGGTCGCGTTGAGTTTTGTCTAGGGTCGTTGCGTCTCCCTAGGATGTTGGTTGGTCGGTTTCTAGTTCGATTGTGAAAAACCCCAATTCTTGTGAAAACATATCGTTGTTGTTTTATGAAATCAAATTGGGGGTACTTGACTTGTTTTGGACACTCTCGGATGGTTTGTGGGTCAAATAGTATTTTGACACGTTTTGTGGAAAATCGAACTAGTGGAATGTTTTGTGAAAGAACGACATATTTTGTGAAATGAACGAAAATGTTTTGGAAATGGACGTTTTGTGAATAAACGGATTTGGTTTGGAAAGAACGGAATAAAAGTCACATTTTCGATTGATACGTTGACTAGGAGGTTGGTTGCCCTAGGTCACACGAAATGATGGTACGAAATGATAAAATGTGACACATGGCTCTTTACGAGGATTGGAAAGTTGGAAATTGTTGTTGGACTTGTTTAGTGGGATTGGCCCACCGGCTCTTCGGAGGATTGAGGATTATCAAGTGCTTTTGATTCAGGTTGAGGCCTTGGGATGTACCGAAAGGGGTCTCCCACGACATTGCGCAATGGGGGTAGTACTAAACCCTCCCAATGGACGGGGAATAGAGGAATAGACGTGTAGAGGACTGATCCCCTCTATGAATGGAATGGCAATCACTATTGAGAATACCTGATGGATAGATATTTGCCTTGCTCCTACTAGAAGGCACGTAAATGGAATACACGTGACACTTGGAACAACATGGAAATTGGAATACATTTAGAATACGGAAAATGAGTCTCTTACTTAGTTTGAGTCGACACTTGACACATTTTCCTGTTGGCCTTGTCTAGGCAGTTTCTTTTAGAAAAAATCAGTTACGAGTACTCTTTTCTCTTTGAGTCTTGGTCAGATACAATACTTCACTACTTTTCTTTACGATGAGTCAAATGTGAAATTTAAAAAGAAAATGAAATGTTTTACTTAAATGAGATCCATAGCATTGCATACTTACATTCTTTGCACTGTCACACACGTGCATCCCAATAGTATAGACGGTAGGAGATGGATTATCTCTACCAGGTGGTCGTGCCTGACCCTCTACTTTTGTAGGATTTACCACTTGGACTTGGAGCCGCTGGATCCTTCACAGGACTTGAGGCTGGACCGGACTGTAGTGATAGGTCGCCTTTACTTTCAGTGTTGTACTTTCTTTTTTTATTGTTGGCCGCGTTGTACGTGATTATCATATAAAATCCCATTTAGCCCTTTCTCTTTTATTTGGGGCACTGTTGTACAAGGTTATCTTATAAAACCCTTTTGCCTCTTTTCAGTTATATTTCATTTCATAGCAAGCATGTATTGTAATAAGTAGTGTAATGGGTAGTGTGTGTGTGGTAGATAGCTCTTTACCCTTTTGTTTGAATACTCGTTACCTACTTCTAACACTTCTAAAAAATATGTCTCAAATTTTGGGAGTGTTACAATTGATGTGTTGAATAACACACAACGATGTGCACTTTCTAACAGATTCTCACTCAATGTAATTGATGTGCCAACTGATATTGGTCGACCTTCAAGAATTACATCATTCTCAAAGTCCTGATTGCGACGCTCCAGATGATCAATGCCAACATATTTCTTCATATGTCTACTGCAAAATGTCACACATTCTTTTGCAATATAGCATTCTGCAATGCAACCTTCGGGTCGTGCATGATTTCTAACATTTCATTTGAAAATCTTCATATGTTTAAAAACAAAAAATGTATTAATATGGAGTAACTATAAGTAATGATGCTCAAAAAGTTAGCAAGAGTTTACCTCTCAAACAAGAACATCCAGCGATATTGAACTGGCCCATAAAGTCGTGCTTCTCGTCCCAAGTGAATTGTTAAGTGAATCATGATGTCAAAGAACGAAGGAGGAAAGAACCTCTCAAGCATGCATAAGGTTTCTACAACCTCATCTTCAATGACAACAATTTCTTCTTGATCAATGACTCTCTGACACAATTTGTTGAAGAAGGAACAGAGGCGAAGTATCGCATTTCAAGGTCCCTTTGGTAGCAATCCTTTCAAGGCTACTGGCAACAACTGTCGCATTAGCACATGATAGTCGTGGGATTTGAGACCACTGACCTTCAAATCTTCCATTGATACACAATTCCCAATATTCGAGCTATATCCATCGGGTACTTTCAAGTCAAATAATCTCTTGCAAAAAAATTCTTTCTCGGTCATAGAAAGTGTATGTGAGGCTGGAGGAAGATATGTCTTCGTCCCTAGCTCTTGTGGAGGTAAATCACGTCTTTATCTCAAAACTTGTAAATCCTTATGAGCATGTAGGCCATCCTTGGATTTCCCATTGATATCCAATATCGTTCCAACAATACTCTCACAAATATTTTTTATGATATGCATAACATCTAAGTTATGACGAATCGGCAATTCCTGCATAGACAATTAGAGACATGCTCATAAATTCTACTAGATCACAATATGAAATCAATATAATGAAAAATAAATATCATCAACACTTACTTCCCAATATGGCAGATAAAAAAAGATTGACTTCTTTTTCCATATTTGGTTGTCTTCATCTGCTCGTTTCCTTTTTGACTTCTTGCCTTTTCCCCACTCATTCACAAAACCTTGAAGATCAAGCTTAATTCTAGCATTGATCAAGATTCGAGGTTTTTTCCTTGCTCTTCCTTTCCATCAAACCATGCTTTGTTCTTCCGAAAAGGGTGAGACGGTGAAAGTAAGCACCTATGTCCCATATATACCATCTTTCTATTGAATTTTAACCATTGATAACGTGTATTTTCTCCACATATGGGACAAGCAGTTTTACCTTTTGTTTTCAACCCGGAAAGATTTCCATATACTGGAAAATCGTTTATTGTCCACAATAAAATTGCCCTGAGCTTGAACATTGAATCAATGAATTTATCATAAACACTTGTTCCTACGCTCCACAAATATTGTAGGTCTTCGATGAGAGGTTTTAAGTACACATCGATATCATTACCGAGTTGCTTTGGTCCTGAAATTAACAATGTCAGTAAAACATTCTCTCTCTTCATCCATAACCAAGGTGGTAAGTTGTATATAACCAACATAACGGACCAACAACTGTACATAGAACTCAGTTTGCTGAATGGATTGAAACCATCAGTAGCAAGAAGAATTCTTAGATTACACGGGTCTGCCGAGAAAGATGGCCATTTATCGTTAATTATTTTCCACATGGGGGAATCCACCGGGTGTCGCATCTTTGAATCGTTACTTTCATGATTGGAGTGCCACGTCAAATTTTCAGCCATTTCCAAAGACCTACACATGTTCTGAAACCTCGGAATTATAGGCATATATCTCAAAACTTTGGCAGGAATCCCCTTTTTAATCTTCTTCGTCTTTTTATCTACCTTCCATCTTGAACTACCACACTTTGGGCAATTCTCCAACTGTGCATTCTCTTTCTTAAACAAACAATAATCCTTCACACAAGCATGAATTTTATCGTAACCCAGTTTAAATGCTTTGAGAAAGTTTCTAACTGCATTTGCTGAATTCGGCAATACATTACCCAGAGGGAGCATTCTATGTAACTCACTCAAAAGACTAGTAAAACTCTCATCTGTCCACCCATTATCAGTTTTAAGCTTGTACAAAGTTATAATTGCTCCTAACTTTGTGTGAGTTAGGCAACCTTGGTATAATGGAGTTTCTGCATCTTCTAATGATTTTGCAAATTTCTCCTCTTCAAGTGGTTCAACATGCTCTTCATCGAGTGTATATGCTGCACTATATAAGTTATATGCATCTGTCATTTCCGGTTCTTTAGGTTCTCCTACTACACTTGGCTCCTCCCCGTGATAATACCAAGTTGTATATGTAGGATCCATTCCATTTATTACCAAGTGCTCATAAACATCCTTAACAAAATGATGACTCATATTTCGACATTTTTTGCAAGGGCATTGAATAATCCCAAGATTTCCAGCATTTTCATTAGCCAGATTTACAAAATTCGAGGCTGCGTTCAGGTACTCATCAGTGGATCTACCAATATTCAATGAAAATGTGTTAAAATTTTTAATTAATTTGTAATTACTTCTTATGTAATAGCATCAATGTATATTTACATTACCTATTCCAACCCACCCAATCTTTGTCCATCATCCACAAGCTTTTTTCTTGACATATGTTACTATATATATAAAGTCATGCATAGAGATATATCATTTTGCTATGTACCAATGCATTGCTTTTATACAAATAATATCATCTCCAAAAAATTGTGTACCAATCTCCTCATGCATTTTCAATGACAGTAATAAAAACAGATTAATCATGTCATTTAAAGAAGTGAGGCATGAAGAATATGTAATTACAAAAAGAAAACTAGTTAAGCTTACCCAATAAATGAATTTGGATTGAATGGAACTCTTGCAAATAAGACTGGAAAGATGATTAT
>NMUG010007239.1:0-12168 GCA_002855965.1 Monotropa hypopitys
AATCCACCGCAGGAAAGGCTTACCCCCCAACAGTATTTTATCCTTGGGCTAGAGGTTAGAGTTGAGTCCGGTCCTCCCTTGAGGTGTCGTGTTATAAAGTTGGGTCTGTACTTCTATTTCTATTCTTTCCCTTTCTCTTTGCATGTGGGCTTGTGGGTTAGCACCCACCATATGCATGCTTGGTAGTAGTTAGTTGTTTCTCACTGAGTTGTGGTTTACTCAGACCCTCCTCTCTTTCCCCTCCCCAGTTGTGTTGCAGGATGGGAGAGCTTGGTTTGGAGCTTGGAGTTGTTGTTGGTATCCTTGGAGGTTTCTCCTCCCCTTACGCCTTTAGTCTCCTTTGTTCTTGTAGTTTTATTTAGTCTTGTAGAAGTAGCAATCCATTGTTGTATCTATTATTCTTCCGCATTTGTATTCTCTCTATATCATTGTGCCATAAATGTGGATCTTATTTCACTTGTTGGATGGCCCATGGATGTAATAATATGAATAATGAGTATCTCTTATCTTTATTATTTGTTTTCAAAAAAAGGTTTTAAAATTCTAGGTTGTTACAGTATCGGACTAAAGGTATTACTTTGAATGCTTGAGAATATGCTATAAACTAGAGGGCAAATCAAAAGATGGGGCCCTCGTCAACTAACTTGCTTCTCATTAATTTTTAGTTTTCAACTACGCCTTATTCTTTTTTCATTTTTCTCAACCTCCAATACATTCAAGAATTTGAAGGACATTTGTTTCTTCATTTACAAGTGAATAGATGATCCCCCAACTTATTTGGTTTCTAATTTTTGGAATTTTTCTTATAATTTTTCTGGGGAAAGGTACACTAACAATGAATACATACATGAACCACCTTATTTCTCCAAATGCATCTTCAATGCGATTTAAGCCATTCTCAAGACAAAATATGGAATTTAAAGCTCAATCAAGAAAAAGCACATGTAAGGGCTGCAAGAAGGAATGAACCGGTTCAAATGTCAAAAATTGCCTAAAATCTTTTCCTAAGGCTAACAATAACCATGCATGCCAACCCAAAATGAATATCAATAATAGTGAATTCCCAATACTAAGCGGCAAAGATAATGAGATCAATAATGAGTAAGATTTTTTCGTGACAATTAGAGTTTGTTTGACATCACTCCAAGGAAAGGTATGACTCTAAGTTTACTTGAATATAAGTTTCCACTAAACTAGTCTTCTAGACAATCGAGGTGCGACTCACAAGCGACTTAAGCCTATTTTTTATGCGAAGTGCAATAAAGTTAAAACTAGGTGCCAAAATAAATTCTTGCAACAAGCTAGCAACTTGAACTAAGATGCCACCTACAAGTCCAATCAAGGCTCAACAAATTCCTACTCATATTATATAGTTAAAACTCACATAATCCTAAAATTCATGCAAAAGCAATTCATTATCTACACTAACTAACTAATGAATCTGTCACGTGGATGAAATGAACTATACTTTTTCCCTGCCTCAAAAGGGAAAATAGAGACAGACAACTATACTAGACTATCGATTCAAATTTTTTTAAAATTTTTCAAGACTCTAAAATGGGACTAAATGTAAAAATAAACATAAGATAAGGTACAAGCATGGTAAAAACATGTGTCACTCCCCCTAACTTAAAATGTGCAGTGTCCTCAATGCATAGACAGTAAATAAAGGAACTAAAGCAATGTAGCTCCGGGGTGGAATGTCAACCACCTTATACCTCGACCAAGAAAGAGGATTTTTGCATCATTACCTTGAGTTGTCTTCGGCGAAGATTCCAAGGCTCAAAGCTAAAAGCAAAGGATCCTACAAAGACTAAAATACCAGCTCCTACTACAGGATAAATGATTAGTCCATAATTACTTGCTAATAGAAGCCAAGTGTGCAAGCACCGATTTTATTTATTTAAAAATAGTAGTGAGTTCTCACGTGACTCGAGTAGTATTTTCTCCCCGATATTCTCACTTAAATAGTGTATTAGAGAAGGAAATCTCTCGGTATTTGGGGTAGGTCGGTACTCAATAGGTTATGTTCCTCATTTATTAAGAAATACTACAATCATCTTTCACAACCATCCTTACTTTACCGGGATAATCTCAGATAATACACCACTAAGGATAGAATAACGGGTGGCTATACCGGACCGTCAAAAGACTATTCGAGCACGATGAATACTAGAGTTATCTCAAACTCCAAGGATTTATTGTCTCCTAGACATTATTAAAAAAATTCATTTCGAAGGAAATAAAAGCGCAAGAAACAAAATAAAGAGAAATAAAAATTAAAGAAAAAAAAGAAATTATACATGAAAGACGGGGTAGAAACCGAGAAAACGACCCTCCAAATTAGAGGACCGCATTGACATGATGATCATGGGGGCCATAACTAAGAGTGAACCATCTCACCCCTTTTCGAAAATATTGAAGCTGTCAAAGCCATATACATAGGTACTTGAAATATACCGGGGCTTTGAGGGGCTTCATGAATATACACTAAACCACCCTACCACCACGTATGAACTTGACTTTCAAGGCGTTAACACTATGGATAGGACATTGAACATGACTCGTAAGGAGTCGGTTAACATGATTACAAGAATTAAATCGAATTTAAATCTTCATTAATCTCTTAAACTCCTTCTAGTGTATATATTGCTATACATTCTTTCATTTTTTGATACAAAAAAACTATTAGTACAGATCAGTTCAGAATTAGCATCAGTTAAGATTTCGTTTCATTTCTATTCTCATTCCTTTGAAAGAGTTCACATTACAACAAAACTTCATAGGTCGGTTAATTACGTACTAAATCACCGGATAACTGATTGTATCATAAGAACCATGATAGGTGGTGTTGAGCTAAGAGCTCATCACCACGAATAAGAACTCAGGTCAATCCTGATGTCATTACCTTAGGTCAGTCCCGAGCTTATGCCTCAGCACTGCAGCATTGACCTCGGGTCAGACTTGAGGTCATAATTATGCTAGCCCAAGGGACCTCAGCTCAGATCACTTTATCCAATCTTTCCCGCCCAGTTGATGTTTAAAATAAGGGCTTGCTAAGCCAAAACGAAAATACGGAATATCAGCCTACAATCGTGGGAGCATGCCAAGTAGATATGGAAACGTTGTAGAAGATTGCAGAGACTTTCCTAAAAGAGAGGAGAGGTATATAACGCTAGGGAAGACTATGGTAACAGGTATGAAACACTTTCTGGACCAAAAGAAAACTCTTTCTCAATTTCTCTTTCTCTTTCTCTTTCACAAAATCACGACTGACTTAAGCATCGAAGGATCATTGGCAGACACCACACCGGTGTCAAGGGTTGTTTTTGCAGGACTCCGAGACTGCCAGAGGAAGGACCAGGAATCGTCGTCATCCGTTGGCGCCGTCTGTGGGAACGATTTATCTTTTATTGGTGACAGATTTCTGGATGGTCAACACTAGTTCGATGGCAGAAAGCAACCACAGAGATCTCCTGGCTATGACTCCTGAGATGTTATTGGCCATGCGATGCCAAATAGAGTTGTTAACGAAAAATCTGGAGGAAACACGCCGGGAAAACCAGGCTTTTAAAGACCAACAGGACAGGGCAAACTTAACTCTATCCATTGAGATCAACAGAGTACTCCCATGGGAGTTAGAAGGAAATAACAAGAGAGTGGACGAAAACGAAGGACGGAGAGCAGATGATCAGTCTCAGCATCAGGATCCACAGGCGAGTGGAACAATCAGAGTTATTCATGGAGGGTTAGCCGGAGGTGGCTCTTCCAGCTCGGCCCAGAAGGCACATCTGAGAAGAATAAGGTCAGGCGATCCGATAGAGATTTGCACGATGGCAAGGCAGAGCAAATGTCCCAAGATGGTAGAGGTAATAATCACTTTTTGGAGGAGGATGAGAGGGGGACAGCATACCCACATGATGACCCACTCGTGGTACGTATGGTCATTGCAAATTTTAAAACTAGAAGGGTACTCGTAGACAGTGGGAGCTCAGCTGACATTCTGTTCCTCCATGCATTTGACCAACTGAGGTTGGGAAGAGAGAGGCTAAGGCTAATGGCATCTCCCCTGGTGGGATTCATCGGGGAAACAGTTCATCCAAAAGGGCAGATTGCCCTCCCGGTGACTATGGGGGAAGGAGGAAGCCAGGTGACCACCATGGTGGATTTCCTGGTGGTGGATTCACCATCCGCGTATAACGCCATCATTGGGCGAGTGCTCTTAAACAAAGTCAAAGTCGTGATTTCCACGCACCATCTCAAGGTAAAGTTCCCCACCCCTGAGGGGGTTGGAGAAATGAAGGGAGATCAAAAGACAGCTCAAGAATGTTATAATTATTCCGTTAGACATCACCGTGAGGCATTAATGGTGGAGGATCTGGACGTCAGGGATGAAGAAAAATTGTTGGGAGGGGGCTGTGGAAGAGCTTACCTCATTGCAGATCTGGCCTGATGAACCAGACAAAAAGATCCAGCTGGGAATAGGTCTGCAAGGCAGCGAGAGGAACTCTTTAATCAAATTCTTGGCAAAGAGTAAAGACATCTTCACATGGACACATGAAGTTATGCCTGGAATAGATCCACGGATTATGGTGAATCGCTTGAATGTAAACCCAGATCATAAACCAATCAAACAGAAGAAGAGGACCTTCGCGCCTAACATGAGTAGAGCAGTGGTTGAGGAGGTCGACAAGTTGTTGAATGCCAAGTCCATACGAGAAGTGCAGTATCCTACCTGGATTGCTAATGTTGTCATGGTTAAAAAATCCTCAGGGCAGTGGAGAATGTGTGTTGATTTCAAAGATCTTAACAAATCGTGCCCAAAAGACAGATTCCCACTTCCTCGTATAGATCAACTGGTAGACGCCACATTTGGACACGAACTGCTGAGCTTTATGGATGCATTTTTGGGATACAACCAGATCAAGATGGACGAGGACGACCAGGAGAAGACGGCGTTTGTCACAGATAGGGAGCTGTACTGTTACACAGTCATGCCATTTGGATTGAAGAACGTGGGAGCTACTTACCAGAGGTTAGTTAATAGAATGTTTAAAAACCTGATATCCAAGAATATGGAGGTTTACGTTGATGATATGTTGGTGAAAAGTACGCAGCGGGCCAGCCATGTGGAAGACTTGTCCCATGCCTTTGATATTCTGAAGAAATACAGAATGAAGTTAAATCCTGCGAAATGCGCATTTGGGGTGGCATCAGACAAGTTCCTGGGATTCATGGTATCTCAACGAGGGATTGAAGCCAACCCAGAGAAGATCAGAGCAATTTTGGAAATGAAGTCCCCCAGGACAGTTAAGGAGGTGCAGCGGCTCACGGGCTGTGTAGCAGCTCTGAGCAAGTTTGTATCCAGGGCAACAGATAAGTGTCAGTCCTTCTTTAAAGTGTTAAAAAAAGCCTTGTGTGGACGGAGGAGAGCGAGCATGCATTTAACCAACTAAAGCACTATCTGTAATGCCCCCATTACTTAGCTCAATGGTGGACGGGGAGGAGCTGTTCTTATATATTTCAGTGTCTACTTATGCGGTCAGCTCAGTCCTAGTTCAGGTAGATAAGGGTGTGCAACATTCGGTCTACTATACAAGCAGGGCGCTAAGAGAATCAGAGACAAGGTATCCAAGAATTGAGAAGGTGGAGTTCGCAGTGATCACTGCAGCCAGGAGATTGATGCCCTATTTTCAATCACATCTCATTAGTATTTTAACCGACCTGCGTCTCAGAAGGGCCCTCCACAATCCAGATACGTCAGGACGTCTCATCCAGTGGTTTTTAGAACTGGGGGAGTTCGACATAGATTACAAGCCTAGGAGCTCGATGAAGGCTCGGGCTTTGGCAGATTTCTTAGTCGAGTATGCAGCACCGGATGATGAGATAAATAGAGGGGATGAGGAAACGTGGATCCTGCACGTAGATGGGTCAGTCACAAGGAAGATGAGCGGGGA
This sequence comes from Monotropa hypopitys, assembly GCA_002855965.1. Classification (NCBI taxonomy): domain Eukaryota; kingdom Viridiplantae; phylum Streptophyta; class Magnoliopsida; order Ericales; family Ericaceae; genus Monotropa; species Monotropa hypopitys. The sequence goes on from NMUG010007239.1 coordinate 5,958, forward strand.
AGGTATGATGCTGACCTCCCCCGAAGGGGAAAAATTAAAATATGCATTGAGATTTGAGTTTAATGCTACAAATAACCAGGCAGAGTATGAGGCTTTGGTGATAGGACTCCAAATTGGTCAGGTGATTGGGCTGAAATGTTTGGCTGTGATGAGTGACTCTCAACTCGTTGTGGGTCAAATAAAGGGGGAATTTGAGGCAAAGGAAGAGACGATGGAGAAATACCTTCGAGCAGTTAAAATCTTAGCTCAGAAATTCGATAGATTTTCAATATCTCAGGTTCCCAGAGAGGAGAATCAGGAAGCTGGCCTCTTATCCAAAATGGCTACCTCGGCATGAGAGCTCCCTTCATAGGGGATATTGATTCAGACTTTGAAAGCCCCAAGTGTTGGGGAGGAGAAGCAGTTGGTCATGACAATTGATTACTCCGATTCATGGGCTGGGCCCATAGTCAAATACATTAAAACAGGGGAACTGCCAGAGGATAAGCATGAGGCCAGAAAGCTGAAAATCCGTGCAGCACGATATACGCTGATGGGCGATGTCCTATATAAGAGAGGATTTTCCTCGCCGTACCTCAGATGTTTAATGAAGGGGGAAGCCAACAGGGCTATGGAGGAGGTTCACAGAGGAATCTGCGGAGCTCACCCCGGGGGCAGAGCTCTAGCTCATAAAATAATTAGGATGGGCTATTACTGACCCACCATGCAGGACGATTGTGCATCGCTGGTCAAAAAATGTGATTCTTGCCAGAGGTTTGCTAACATTCCCCACGCGCCTCCCACGCAAATGAGTCCCATGAGAGGTCCTTGGCCTTTCGCGCAATGGGGAATGGATATTATTGGACCCCTTCCCAGAGGAGCAGGGCAGAGGCAGTATGCAGTGGTAGCTATTGACTATTTCACAAAATGGGTTGAAGCTAAGGCTTTATCCCTCATTACCTCCCAGGCCACTATTTCCTTTCTCTGGCAAAATATTATTTGCAGATTTGGTTTGCCCAGGGTAATAGTGGTAGATCTCGGGAAACAGTTTGACAGTTCAGAGTTTAAGGAGTTCTGTTTTAAAAAGGCAATTCATGTGCACTACACATCCAAAGCCTATCCTAGAGCAAACAGACAGGTTGAGGTCACAAACCGTGAAATACAGAAAGGCATCAAGAGAAGGTTGAAGTCTGCAAAAGTGGATTGGCCAAACGAACTAAATCATGTGTTATGGGCTTTTCTTACTTCACCCAGGTCCACTACAGGTGAAACATCGTACTCATTGGCCTTTGGAGCAGAAGTTGTGGTACCCATTGAAGTTGAGCTGCTCAATTACAGAACTGCGTCGCTAGACAAAGCTAAAAACAAGGAAGAGCTCAGGGTTGAGCTAGATTTATTAGAGGAAAAAAGGAGTAGGGCAGAAGCAAAGGTAGCGATCTATCAATAGAGAATGGTGAAATACCACAATTTCAAGGTGCAGCCCAGATCGTTTCAACCTGGTGACCTGGTGCTGAGGAAAGTCAACCCCACAGGGAGGAAGGTGAAACAACTCCAGCCCAACTGGGAAGGACCTTATCAAATTCTCTGACATTCCAAAGCAGGGGCATATCGGTTAGGGACCCTGAAGGGCAAAGAATTGCCAAATCCTTGGAATGCAGAGCATTTAACATTTGAAGAATCTTTGCCAAATCCTTGGAACTTGCAATTGTACTACTTTAATTTGCTGAAGCTGTTTTTCTCATGAGCTGAATCTTGACTTTAATTTGCAATTGTACTACTTTTATGATTTCAACTCTCATTAATAAATTGTATTCACCACATGCTTAAGTATGAATGCAAGATTCTGTCTGTTTCCCGTCCATTATGTATCCATGAATGAATAAAAGTGCTGAGGCATAGCTGAAAGAAAAACACTAAGGTGTAAGCTCAACAACATGCTACGGCATGACACAAATCGCTAAGGCGAAAAGTGCTAAGGCACAGCTAAAGGGATACACTAAGGTGTAAGCTCAGCTACATGCTACGTCGTGACACCAATCGCTAAGGCGAAAAGTGCTAAGGCACAGCTGAAGGGATACACTAAGGTGTAAGATCAGAAACATGCTACGGCGTGACACCAATCGCTAAGGCGAAAAGTGCTAAGGCACAGCTGAAGGGATACACTAAGATGTAAGCTCAGCAACATGCTACGACATGACACAAATCGCTAAGGCGAAAAGTGCTAAGGCATAGCTGAAGGCTAAAACACCAAGGTGTAAGCTCAGCAACATGCTAAGACATGACACAAATCGCTAAGTCGAATGGTACTAAGGCACGACTGAAGGACTTCATTAAGATATAAGCTCAATCCCATGTTAAGGCATGATCCCAATTTGCTACGGCAATAAGTGCTAAGACTCAAATGAGCTGTGAATATCATGATAAAGCACGACAGAATGAAAAACCAAGCGGCATTAAAAACCGAGAAGCCAATAGTTCACATCGCAAAAACCCAATACATTACAAAAATGAGAGAAACGCAGAGCTCAGCTAGTCAAACAGTTCATAAGGTCAACAAGGGTGGAGGAAATTAAAACTTAGAAAAGATGTTCTCTACTCTTCCTCAACAACTCTGTCAGCCACCTCATCCATTATCTCCGCAGCTGCGAAGGTGATAGCATCCTGAACTATCTTATCAATCTCGTTAGGAGTTGAGGGATCTGCTGGAACAATATTGGGATTCTGAGAAGTAACCTCAACACCCAAATCATCGACTTCCTCACCCACAACTGTTGAATCTTCCATAGTTATCTCAAAGTGTTGGGTGTCGAAGTCCAACTCAGGGTACTTGTTGATGCATTGCCTTCTCATCTCCTCAAAGCCGTCAAAGTAGCTTGAGGTCACTTCATCCATATGCTCCTGCAGCTCCCTGTTACGAATCTCCCGGAGTTGCCCAATGCACTCCTCAGCCTGAGCCATGGAAGCGAAGCTTTCTTGCTTGTGTCCTCCATTAGTGCCTTCTCCTCCACTGCCTTAACCAGGTCCTCGGACAGGAGAGCGCAGCGGGCCTCCTCAATCTTAAATTTCTCTCCCTCTTCCTTCAATTTTTCTTCAAAAGCAATCTTTTCCTCTACCAGTTGCTGGAGCTCAGACTCTTTCCTCTTCAGGTTCAAGGCCACATCATCCCTTTCCTTTTCTGCCTGCCTAATGTGATGAACTAGGTCTTGATTCTTCTTGATCAGCTTCTCATGTTGCTGCGAGGACTTGGACATCTCCTGGGCTATAAAGAAGCCTTTGGTAAAAACATAGGGAGAAAAACATAGGAAGAGTTTCACCGGAGGTGTTATTAAATATCAGAAGAAAAAGCGGAAGAAAAACCCTACCTTACTCAGCTCCACTAAAAACTCCCGACACACAGTAGCAGGAGGTTGGTTAGCCAAGTACTTTATATCAGCTCGAGAGGCTATACATTTGGCCTTCGTCAAAGCGTGGTCATCGTCAAAAAGCACCATGGGCCCATCATCTTCGATTCGGACCTGCTTTCCTGTGTCCTTGCTCTCTGTGGTGGGTACCACCCTCTGCTTCTTCAGGTCAGCCTCTGACAATTGAAGAAGCTCAGTTTTCTTTCTCTTCCCTCCAGCCGCTTCAGCCAGTGGAATCGAAGGTGGAGCTGGAGGTAAAACAGTACTGAGAGGGCCTGTAGGAGAAATGACCCAGAGAGTTCCTTCATTAGTCTTTTTCCTTTTATGTGCAGCCTGACCTGGCTCTAGCTTTCCTCGGTCGGCTTTCAACTTGGCCAACGCCTCCCTGCTCAGCTTACGGGCCATCTCCTTCTCTGTTGCCTCTGAAATATCGAGATTAGCCAACATCATAATCAAAAGAGGAATGTGTATAAATACCTCTTTCTAGGGCTAAGGCCTCACTTCGAACTTCTGGACCAAGGAGGTGGATTGATAGACTCTCTGATGAAACGAGCTGATCTGGCTCGCCAATGCCGTATGCTTCGACACACTTGAGAACCGCTGCTTCCTCCAAAGAAAGGTCGGTCTTCTGTCTGGCTGAATCATAGAGAAAAAGGTAAAAGTTAATAATTAAGCAAGCTAAAAAAACGTGCAAATTGATTACATAGGACGGGTATTCAATGCTCACACAAGGATGAGGGTACCCCCCATTTCCTCTGTATGCGGGGAGTGAGCTCATCTTCCCAGCTCTGATACTCCCATCCAGAACTGCCGACATAAAAGAACTTGTCTTTCCACTTCTTGACTGCAGAGGATAATTTGCCCACTATGGCAGGGGATTGCGGCCTCTTGCTAAAATACCACCATGCCTCGGTATGTGGAACTTCCTTAATGGCAAAGAGGTTACAAAACGAGGACACACTCAAGGGTTTCTTGTCGTCTGAAGCAACTAGCCACAAAACGGCGCAGCTCACCAAAAGCCTATAACCATTAGGGGCCAATTGCACAGGGGCAAGGCCAAACCTAGAAAGGATTTGCCTGATGACCTTAGGGAAAGGGAGACATAGTCCAGCCTCCAAGGCATCCTGGTATATGCAAATTTCATTGGGATAACTATCACAAGCCCTCTCGTCAGGATTAGGAACTCTAAGGTGGACAGAATCAGGGATTTGAAATCGTCTACGTATCACCCCCAGGGCATCAGAGTCAAGTGTAGAAGAATGGGAAAGAGCAGAAATGTCGAACTTTGGCCTAGGATATTGGGCGACGAACGACTGTCCAGATATTTCTGTTGTCTCGTCGCCGGGAGGGGGAGGGCCCATTAACGCTAAAACCCTAGTGCCACGACCCATAAGGGGCATTTCTTCCTCCGTGTTCTCGCTCACTGTGGCCTTGTGCTCTGCATCAGACATGATCCTAAGACGGCAAGTATGCAAGAAAGAGAGGGGACGTACCAAGGATGCAAAGGCGGATGCTCAAACTCTTGAGGAGGCAAGGTGCTGAAGGGTGTTCCCTAGAAAACCGTGAAGGGGCCTATGCATATCCCATGGGCATAGAAATCGACAAACGATCTCCGCCGTTCTCTTATCACTCTGTGAACAGCTCATAAACGTCCACGTGGCAAAGATGTGACGTTTCGCATTATGTATTTAATGCTCACGAAAGCCCAAAAGGTGGTGGCATTACTCTCAAAGTGTTTTTACCAAATTGGTCTTGCCCATGTTGACAAAAACATGAGAGTAGCTGATAGGTGGTGTTGAGCTAAGAGCTCATCACCGCGAATAAGAACTCAGGTCAGCCCTGAAGTCATTATCTTAGGTCAGTCCCGAGCTTATGCTTCAGCACTGCAGCACGGACCTCAGGTCAGACCTGAGGTCATAATTATGCTAGCCCAAGGGACCTCGGCTCAGATCACTTTATCCAATCTTTCCCGCCCAGTTGCTGTTTAAAATAAGGGCTCTGCTAAGCCAAAACGGAAATACGGAATATCAGCCTACAATCGCGGGAGCGTGCCAAGTAGATATGGAAACGTTGTAGAAGATTGCGGAGGCTTTCCTAAAAGAGAGGAGATGTATATAATGCTAGGGAAGACTATGGTAAAAGGTATGAAACACTTTCTGGACCAAAAGAAAACACTTTCTCAATTTCTCTTTCTCTTTCTCTTTCACAAAATCGCGACTAGCTTATGCATTGAATGATCATTGGCAGGCATTACACCGGTATCAAGAGTTGTTTTTACAGGACTCCGAGACTGCCAGAGGAAGGACCAGGAATCGTCGTCATCAAACCATTTATCTATCCAAATCCTCAAGCACCAATTTTGAGGCGGCAAATCTGGTTTTAAGAACAATGTGCTAAGCATATACCCTCAATTATTCACTTCTATTTTCAATTCTGTTTTTCTTATTCAATCCTATTTGTTTATGTTCTGTTTTGTTCAGGTTTATTATAATTTTATTCATTTTCCAGTAAGATTTTGTCTACACTTAAAACCCGAATGCTTCTCGAATTCGACCAAACTCGATTCATGGACAACCTTACTTCTATTTATTGAAATGAACTAATTTTTTACAAAATTTAATTAAAATAAGATTTCCAAAAATAAACGACTAATTTTTTTTGCATGATCCCCAAAGTACCCATAACACAACTGGGATATCTTTTCTGTTTCTTCTATGAAAGAAATTTAAAATTTTAAAAATTATAATCAAAATCTCCAAATTTTTTACTAAAGACTGAAAAAAGTTCACAAAGTGTAGTTTTTCACTGCTTTTTTAATGCTGTATTATTTG
>NMUG010007240.1:0-12167 GCA_002855965.1 Monotropa hypopitys
TCTACCACCACCGGGAGTTTCTACCATCATAGAATGAGTCAAAACGTCTAACCTCAGACCCAACATAGATGCAAAAGATGCAGCAAGAAATAAATATGATACTCCAGAATCAATCAAGACGTCAGCAAAAGAACCATAAATAAGGAATGTACCCCGCACAACAGAAGTGGCAGGCTGCAGCTACTAAACTACAGGAGGGGCAACCACTGGAATAGTATAATCTCTACCCCGAGCAAACTGACCGCGACCCTGACCACCCCAGTGTCTAGATGACTGACCAAAAGCTGAGGTACTAGCACGATCTGCCCTGAAACTCTGGCCCAATAAAGCAGGACCAATCTGCATATGCTGACCAGTACGAGTCTGCTAAACTGAATCCGTCTCACTATGAACACCGACCTTCGCAGGACACCCTCTGTAGATATGACCGGACTGACTACAGTCGAAGCAGATCAACAAGGGACACTCAGTGCGGTAATTCCTTGGCTGATTACAACGATGTGAGTTTGTTGGTTTCCCTGGCATAGCCATACAACGGTTGTGAGTTCCGTTAAGTATATCAGCTAACACCAACGGACTAGGCTGACTCAATATGCATGCGCAATGCAAAAAACATAAATCAAAAAACTCCAATACAGCAAATAGTCTAAACAAGATTCAACAAACCAAATAATCTGCAACCAGATCACCAAAAACTTCCCACAAAACAGCCAATAGCCCAGAAGCCGAAAACAGTCAATGGAAGTCGGCGGCAAGGGCTAGTGGCGAGAAAAGTCGCGAGCGGCGACCAGAGGCAAAGGCTGGAGGTCGGCTGCAGCAAACGAGACCGGCGACGATGGCGACAAACACCGGACAAGGACTGGCGAGTGAGGCCAAAACAGAACCGCAACAGCGGCAGAGAAGGCGGCAAACGCGCGCTGGGTGCAGGTGGCAGTCAGAGAAGAAAAGGTGCAGGTGGCAGTTGAGGCGGCGACTGAGGATGTGGTGGCTGAGCCATTGGTCATGACCGAGATAGGAAGCAATTGAGGCGCGATGTCTGTGAAAAAAAAATATCAAGATGTCTCTAGGCCCCCGACTGATACCACCCCCGACTGAGAACAAAATGGCCACCGACTAAGAACAAAAAAGGAGGCAACTCGAAGACCCACCAGAAAAAGACAACGGCTGTCGGAAAACAAAAAAATTGCAGCGGCGGCTAGGGTTTAATTGGTATGCTTTGATACCATGGGAAAGAGAGTAGCGGGGGGAAAGAGAGTAGCGGGGGAAAGAGAGTAGCGGGGGAAAAACTTTCTCACTTGTTATTCACAACACATGTACAACTTAAGTATACAAGGATAAAAAGGAAAAAGACTAAACTACCCTTAATACAAATACACAGTAAATGAACCCCTATAATCTAACACCAAGTTCAAGCTGCTTACAAGCCAAACAAAGAAAAATAGGGAAAGCTATTAATGTTCTGGGTACTCCAGAAAACATTAAACACAACTTATATTACAAGTTACGATACATGAAACATCTCTTTTTAGTGTTTATTTAAGTAAATGTTGTAACATTGTATTTCCAGAATGACTTTGGACCTTGAATGATTTACCAATGATACAGTGATAAAACACTTTGAACACTATCAGACATTATCCCAAATATTGAAATTTTGTTTTCCAATTGCAATAAATCTCACATGGAGAGGATCCATTTGAGACCCCCACACCCCTCCATTCCGCCTCCAATTGCAGCAGCTTCATTAGTGATCAACCCATGGCTAAAATAAAGCTGAAATAAAGCTGCACATTGCACTTATTTGATGCTAATATGTACAAACATGAACGGCTTGCCCAGCAAACATGGAGAACGAGTAATATATACTTTGTCTGGTGATTTTTCTTAGGTCTGATTCTTGGTCATCAGTGTTGGGGTAACGGATGCAACCCCAATGAGGAACAAAGTGGCTATTGAATGGAAATCGTATAGGTCCGCGATTGATCGCAACTCACTGAGAGCTATGCCAGCCTGCAATTGTCAGTAAAGCAAGAATTCATCAGGCTATTTGTTAAGGAGATGAACATTATAAAAAGAACTTCATACATTTCATAGAGGGAAGTATCCCTATATATATAACTCTGATACATTGGTAACAGAAAAACAAAAATAGAATAATGCTAACAAACTAACTAACTAACTTCTTAACAAAACTAACAGCTAATAAAAGAACTTATGAATACAATAAATGAAATATTCTAACAGCCCCCCTCAAGCTGGATCATGTATATCAACCATGTTCAGCTTGAAAAGAAGAGTAGAAAAACTAGAAAATGGAAGAGCCTTGGTATAAATGTCTGCCAATTGATCCTTGGAAGCAATGGGCATGAGATGGATGGTGCCATTGTGAACTTTTTCGCGAATAAGATGACAATCTATCGCGGTCCTTTCATGAAATGTGGGATTTTGAGCAATCTTGACAGCTGACTGATTGTCACAATACATATATAGATGGGGAAAGAAGGTGGGTGATGTAAATCTGTGAGAAGGTATTGTAACCATTGAATCTCACAAGCAGTATTTGTTAAAGCTCGATATTCGGCTTCAGAAGAGCTTCTTGAAACAGTAGGTTGTTTCTTAGATTTCCAAGAAATTAAGTTCCAAGAAAAACAGAAAAACCAGTTATGGATCTTCGAGTACTTAGGCAAGCAGCCCAATCTGAATCACTAAAGGCAGTGAGTTTCAGATTATTAACAGCAGAGAAGAAAAGTCCTTTCCCTGGGCAGCCCTTGATGTATCTCAGAATGTGGAGGGCAACATCATATTGAGATTGATGAGGAGGTGCAAGATATTGACTGAGGTTATGGACAGCAAAGCAGAGGTCATGCCTAGTATTAGTAAGATAGATGAGCCTGCCAATGAGCCTTCTATAACTTGTAGGATCAGCCATGAGAGTTGCATTAGAAATGTCAGGTTTAAAATTAGGAACCATTGGTATAGGAGCTGGTTTGCAGCCAAGAAGACCAGCATCATCAAGAAGTTCCAAAGCATATTTCCATTGGGAAAGAATTATACCTGATTAGACCGTGCCACTTCCAATCCCAAGAAAAATTTAAGATCCCCAAGATCCTTAATTTTAAATTGTTGATCCAAAAAGGTTTTGACAGCAGAAATTTCAACCAAGTTGTTTCCAGTTAAAACAATATCGTCAACATATACCAAAAGAACAGTAATCAAGTTATCTTGGGTCTTAACAAACATGGAATGATCGGAAGGAGACTGATGGTATCCCAAAAATAAAAGTGCAGCAGTAAGCTTGGCATTCCATTGCCTACTTGCTTGCTTCAAACCATAAAGCGATTTTTGGAGCTTGCACACTAAACCAGCCTGAGAAACTTGAATCCAGGTGGTACTGTCATATACACATCTTCAACTAAATCACCATATAGAAATGCATTGTTGACATCAAGTTGATGTAAAAACCAGTTCTGTGCTGCAGCCAAAGCAAGGACTAATCTCACAGTGGTGAGTTTAACAACTCGAGCAAGGGTTTCACCGTAATCAACACCCTCAAGTTGTGTATAACCCTTGGCAACCAAGCGAGCTTTGTACCTTTCAATACTCCCATCAGCCTTCCTTTTAATTTTGTAAACCCATTTAGAACCAATGGTCTTCTTACCAGGAGGCAAGGTAGTAAGAATCCAAGTTTTATTACTCTCCAAAGCTGCAATCTCTTTATCCATGGCATCTCTCCAGCAAGCATGTTTAACAGCTTGACTATAAGTTCGAGGCTCGGGGATAATAGACAAGGAAACAGGAATGCAGCATGTGTGAGAGGATAAATGGGAAAAAGAAGTAAAATTGAGAAGAGGGTAAGGAATACCTGAAGAATGGACTGCACTGCTCATAGAATTAAGCACATTGCATTTGTATTCATTGAGATATTTGGGAGTGGATTTAGGTCTAGTAGAAACTCTGGTTGGAACAAGATGAGTAGTAACATTAGGTGCAGAATTTGTAGGAGCTGCAGAGACAGAATTGGTAGAATCTGCAGGTGCAGAATTTTTAGAAACTTCAGGTGTGTGAGTCTGGTTAGGTAGAGAAGAAGAAGGGGCTGAGACAGATTCATCATTAACAGAAAATGATGGAGCTACAGGGACCACTGTATCGGAAGAGAAAGAGGAGGATTGTTGCAGAAAAGGAGAATCTGAAATAGGTGAATCAGGACTAATTTCAACAGCAGGAAGAGTAATTTGGAAGAAAGAATCATCATAAATGGGAGTTGTGTCTGTATGATAAGGGAAAATAGTCTCATAGAAAATGACATGCCTAGATACAAACAATTCTCTAGTGTTTAAATCAAAGAGCAGAAAACCTTTAGTTGTAGTGGGATTGCCAAGATACATGCATTTCTTGGCTCTAGGTTGAAACTTAGTCCTATGAGCTGGAAGAGTAGATGCAAAACAAAGAGTGCCAAAGACTCTGAGTGCAGTAAGATCAGGGTTCATATTGTAAAGGTGAAAGTGTGGAGATTGTCCATTTAACAAAGGAGTAGGCAACAAATTAAGAATGTGGACATCATGCATGGCTGAGAAAGACAAGAAACAAACAGGGAAATGAGATTAAAACATGAGAGATATAGCAATACTGAGAAGATGTTGATGTTTTTGCTCAACTACACCATTTTGTTGAGGTGTCTCAACATATGATGTTTGATGAATGATTCCTTTAGAATTGAAGAAGACATGTCAAACTCAAGACCATTATCACTCCTAATGATTTTAACTACTTTATGAAATTGAGTTTCAATTAAAGCAATAAAATCAATAAGATGTTGTCTAGTTTTTTTAGCTTTAGCTTTCATGAATTTAAGCCAAGTATACTTAGATCTTTCATCAACTATGGTAAGGAAATATTTGTAACCTTGAATAGATGGAGTGGCATAAGGCCCCCAAATATCAACATGTACTAAATCAAAAACAGATTCAATCAATGATGTGTTGTGATTGAAAGATAAACGCCTCTGTTTTGACAAATGACAAGTATCACATGGTTTATTGATATATGTAGGAATGTTACAATGAATTTTATGAATGTTTTTGTAACACAATGAAGAGGGATGATCTAGGCGAAAATGCCAGATATCATGAGTGGAAAGATGACTACTAGTAGTATTTACATTGTGTAATTTGAAAACATACAATCAAGAGCTTTGGTAAATTTTGTCACAGAAATGATATTGACTGAAAAATGTTCAACATACAGAACATTATGTAATATCAAGGATTCGGTTAGGATAACAGTGCCTTTGTATAATGCCACAGCAGTTTTACCAGTTGGTAAGGAAACTAGAATAGGTTTAATAGAATGAAAAGATGAAAAACAATGCAAAGAACAAGTGAAATGGTCTGTAGCTCCTGAATCTAGAAGCCATGGAGTAGTACCTGAAGATGGCTGAGAAGAGATATGATGAGAGCTGACCAGATTGGCAGAACTCACAACATTAGCATTAGCAGTGGCAGTGGGCTTGGCATTGGGAAGTAGAGCAACCAGGCTAGCAATTTGGTCCTTGGTGAGTCCAGAAAAAACCTCAGGAACATCAAAAGCATTAGGATCTTCAAAAGAAGGGACAGAAACATGATTAACAACCTTCTTGGATTTCCAACCAAGAGGAAAACCATGCTTTGCAAAGCAAGTATCCACTGTATGATTACTTCTTCCACAATGTGTGCATTGTCTATTTGGACCTTTGTGGAAGTGACCTTTACCACGACCTTGAGGAGCATAACCGGATTGTCCTTGAGAAAAAGATGTAGACTGAATTGCAAGGACAACAGATGGATTTGGAAGAAGAGCAAGATTCGGGTGTCTTTCCTATTGAATAATGATAGAAAAATCTTTGTCAAGAGTAGGCATAGGATCAAGCATAAGAATTTGAGACCGAGCTTGAGTGTAAGGATCATTTAGCCCTTGAAGAAAACACAAGACACTATCATTATCGCGATACCTCTGCATAGCTATGACAGACTTGCAAGAACCAGTAGGTGAAGAATCACAGGAAGGAATAGGTCTAAAATTGCAGAGCTCATCCCACAGAATCTTGATTTTGGTGAAATAATTCGTGACAGAAAGATCACCTTGCTTTAAGGAATAAAGATCGCTTTGTAACTGTAGAATTCTGACATAGTCACCCTGAGAGAAACGATTGCAAAGTGTGTTCCATACATCAGAAGCTTGTGTGAGCCAAATGACACTGGTGGCAATCTCTGGCGTCACAGAATGATTGATCCAAGAGCGAATCAGATTGTTACAACGCTTCCAGCGAGAAAAATTGGGATCCTGTTCGCTAGGTTTAGGAATAGAACCATCGACAAACCCTAATTTGTTCTTCATATCAAACACCATCGTCATAGCCTGGGCCCAACTATGATAATTCGATCCATCAAGAACAGCGGTAACGATCTTGGTTGATGGATTTTCACTGGAATGCACAAAATAAGGATTAGAGAAATCCTGAACAGAATGAGGATCAACGGTATGTACTGAAGTAGGAATCGAAGAATGAGGAATGGAAGAATCCAATTGAGCGGAAGCCATTGAAGAAAGTGGATTTGCAGAATAAAAAAAACGAAACAAAGAAGAAATGGAAGAGGATGATGGACGCACGAATGTGCAAGAGATGATTACGAAATAGAAGCTGTAACAGAAAAACAAAAATAGAATAATGCTAACAAACTAGCTAACTAACTTCTTAACAAAACTAACAGCTAATAAAAGAACTTATGAATACAATAAATGAAATATTCTAACATTATTCTTTTAACGCTGGAAATTTTAAACATATATACTCAGGCAAGTGGAGATAATTCAAGAATACTACAAGCTGATCTCCATTTGTCATATTTCCAGTTTATGGTAGGAGTAAATAAAAAGGAATATGCAATCAAACCGACCTATGCACAAAAGGATTGTACACTTGCATGGGTAAGGTGCTTTCTCATTTTTCATGTTCTAGATTTTTAACAGAAATTAAGAGAAGTATAGAAGATAAATTCAGTTCTCCCAAGTTAAATTCAGTTCTCCAAGTCTTAAGTGCTGATTGGGTAACTAAGACAACCTTTAAGTTAGAATCTGAGTGTACCTTCTTTTCAACAACGAAATAAACAGACAACAATACACTCCCTGGTTATTGAAGAACTAGACCAACATGCCAAGGAAATCAGCTCTCCAGTTTTAGGAAGGTGTACTAGAAAAACAAAAAGAACACGATATTATACAGATGCACGGACAAAGTGATTATATTTGTGGGGACAAAATGTGCTTTCTGTTTCTCATGTTTCCTTTTTGATTTTTTAGAGAAACTGAGAGTGTCCCAAGTCCTCGGAGTAATCCAGTTTTCCTTTTTGAAGAACAAATTCAGAGAAGGGAGAAGGGAGGGTGGATGTTTGCTCTGAAGTTGTCTGTACTTGACAACCAGATGCAATTTGAAAACAAATCCTACCCCAACATGCTCCAATTTTTTGGGCAACCCAATCGCATGGAATGCAACTTTAAACCACACTGGTTTGGATGTCCTATTTGACTATGGAACTGGCTTGGGCTTAACCAGGAGTGTGCACTCATCGATGTTGACCCTGACTTAACCTCGATCACACTGAACCAACCCAGCTGCAACCTGATTTTTTTCCTTTTGCCCCTAAAGTGTGTAGGCTAGCCAATACCCTGCTTAAATTAGGAACATGGTTTAATAACTGTAAAACAAGTTTTTGTTAAATCATGTAGCCACCCCAGCACGCTATTTTCCAGTATCCGCATATCAAATCTAAAATACAAACATATCTGTTGAACAAAAATGCAAAAATGAGAAATTATGTACCTTGACAGTGACATAAGCAGCAGGAATGATACCGATGATGGTTGCTAGGAAGAAAATATGGTAAGGCACATCAACTATTGGTGAAGCCACGTTAATAAATGTATTTGGCAAGGTAGGTGTCACTCTTAGGAAAAGCATATAGTTCAGCAACCGCGTTCTTCTTTTAGTCACCTGGATAAGAATGAGAATCATGTTGCTTCAAAACTCAAATTGGCACAAGCCAATACTTTCAAGGGGGTGAGTTTAATTTCACCTGTGCTTGGAAGAATACAAGCTTATCGGGCCAGAGGAAAGAGAGAAGGGGCCGCCCAATCAACTTGGACAGAAAATAGCAAGAAGAAGCACCAGCAGTGGCACTGAACACCACCAATGCTACACCTTTAAAGACTCCAAAAAGGGCTCCGGAGAGCAATGACATGAAGACGGTCCCGGGGATCATAAAAGTCTGCATGAAAATGTAGACCACACAGTACCCCACGAGAACTTGTATAGTGTAGTCACTTGTGAAGCTCTCAAGGTGATCCCTACAAGAAATGCCACAAAGTAGAAACATATTTATCTGAATAATGGTATACAGTCTCTTCGTGCGTTGGGTCGCCCTTTTTAATGGTATACAATCTCTCTCAACAGCCATTAGGTTGTCATATTTATGGGATATTTATGGGAACCACTTGTCGAAGTGGTAAAGTCTTGTCCCTCCAACCATTACATTGCAGGTTCCAAGTCCCGGGCAGTCACTTTGTGCATTTAAGTCAAAGATCAGGTTTGTACTCAATCCATTCCACTCCAGACACTCATAAATTGATACTAACGGGCGTTAAAGAAGAAGAAATAAGAATCTCTCTCAACAACATGATCAAGTGCATGAAGCAGATCAGCACAAGTAAAACGTAAGATAAAGTAAGAAAGAGCGAAAGAACAAGTAAAAATGTAAATAAATGATGTCAGTGACTTCTTCGAATAAGAATATTAAGCCATAATAACCAAGAAAGCAAATGAATACATAAAAAAATTACCAAGAGTAAAGAGGAAATGGCAAAACGTAAAGTCCAATATACAACTAACTAGTCCAGCTTTAGGTAAGCAGCAGACTGCTCAGTCAGTTGGCAATGCATCTAGTATATACATATGGTATCCCAACAAGAAAAAATGATTGTCCACCAGTAGACTACCAAATAAAAGTAAAATTCGGAATTTCCAGGCAAAACTGTGTTACATGGTACAGATTTCTTATAGTATCTTTTAATATGGAAACCAAGCAAGACAATCTTCATCAAGATTTATTAGCATCTCTCAACTTGACAGATGACAGATAGAGCTCATTTGATACCAGAGACGGACTCAGCAGTGGGCTATTGGGGGCCTTGCCCCCACCCCATCCCCACCCACCCCACCCCATCCAAAAAAGCCTAGAAGCATATTGGACTTTATTTAGGTATAATTTTGGGCTTCAGATGTTGTCCAAATTACATCTCATTTAATGGTCTGAAAGATTATTATCCAACAAGATGGGTATTTGGGCTTGTTTTCAGCCCATATCCAACAAGAATCCCATTGTTAACAACCAGTAGGTTATACAACCAGTGGGTTATTACATATCCTCGTCACCTCATACCTTATGGATATTTCTCTCTATCTCTTTGCGGCTGCCTCTCCATCTCTCTCAGAGACTCTCTGCTCAGTGCTCATACTTGGGGTTTCTTCTCCCCCAGACTCCCGAGTTGAAAACCACCTCAGAGTCAGATAAGGAACTCTTGCACTTCCTTCAGCACGCATATTTTTAACTGGGCTCTCTGTTCATCTTTTTACCTGTTTTCCCTAAATTTGTTAAACTATGTTGCTTCAATTTAATTTTGTGGGGGTTCGTTGCGTGATGGTTGATTCTGGCATAGTTTGTTAAACTAGGCTGCTCATACCTGTGTGTGGTTTAATTCTGGCAGGATAATTTTTTCTTCAAATAATTTTCATAGTAACCACAAATTTCTGGGATTCACAGTCATACTCAGTTTTTCTTCAAATAATTAGACTAATAATGAAAGCACATGATAATTTTTTGGGGTTTTATGAATATTCTTGTTTCATTGTTTGGTATTTTGTAGATTTAAATTAATATTAAGTATGGGACGATTGTCTACAATTGATAGGTATTTCAAAAGAAAAATTGTTGAATGTACGATGAAATTCAACGAGCATATATTAAGTTGGGCCCTTACCAACCTATACTTTCAGTATATCCAAAATCTGGAAAAGAAACTCATCTTCGCAGTTTTCAATCTTCTTGGTTCAAGTTATTTCCCTCATGGCTTGAATATTCAGTAGAGAAAGATGCAGCATTTTGCCGCATTTTGCCTACCCTGCTTTCTTTTTAATAAGTCCTCAAGATCATCTGATTATCATGGTCAAGTTGCATTTACAATAGAAGGGTTTAACACATGAAAGAGAGCTAAGAATGGTAATAAGGGTGCTTTTCTGAGTCATGTAGGGAAAGATCCAAACTCTTTTCATAAAATCGCGGAGAAATCATGTGAGGATTTGATTAACCAATCGCAACACATACAAAAGGTGTTGGATAAATTTAATTCAAAGGAAATTTCAAGCAATATGTTACGATTGAAGGCTTCACCTGATACGGTAAAATTGCTAGCACATCAAGTATTGCTTTTAGAGGGCGAGATGAAAGCTCTAGTTCAAGTAACCATGGAAAGTATTTCGAGATTTTGGATTTTGGTGTTTCATTCAGTGCAGAAATCGTTCAATTGTTGCAGAATGCTCAAAAAATGCATTTTGTACATCACCAAGAATCCAAAAAGAAATTCTACATGTATTTTCAATCAAAGTGAAGAAGGAGATTCGGGAAAAAATGGATGATGCAAAGTTTTGCTTGATTGTTGATGAAGCTCGCAATGAGTCAATGAATGAGCAAATGGTTGTCGTTTTGAAATATGTTGACAAAAGTGGTTTTGTGCGAGAACACTTTTTTAAAGTTGCCCATGTCCCGGACACTACATCATTAATCTTGAAAAATGAGATTTACTCTTTGTTGTCTCATCACAGTCTAGAAATCCAAAATATTCTAGGGCAAGGATATGATAGTGCAAGTAATATGAGGGGTGGATGAAATGGATTGCAAGCTTTGGTTTTAAACGACTGCTCATATGCTTTCTATGTTCGTTGTTTTTCACATAGATTGCAATTCGCCTTAGTGACATCATCAAAAGAAAAAAACGGACTTGTTTATAATTTTTTCACTAAATTGCCTTTTATTGTCATCATCATCAGTGCTTCATGCAACTGTTATGAGGAATTGAAAGATGCTCAAGTGACATAAATTGAATATTTGAATTCTATTGGTCAACTTGAGAGCGGAAGCGATCTTAATCAAATTAACACTTTGCAATGGCCTGGAGATACTCGTTGGAGTTCACTTAAGGTTAGTTTGTAGCATGATAAAGTTGTTTAGTCCAACATGTGTTATTTTGCTCAAAGTCATTAAAGAAGGAACTACTCTTTCCCAAAGAGGAGAAGCAGAATCGGCTTATGACACAATGACCACATTTGAATTTGTGTTCATGTTGCATTTGATGAAAGAGATTATGTTGATCACAGATTGCTTTTGCCAAGCTTTGCAACATAAAAATCAAGACATTTTAAATACAATGAATCTTGTTTCTTCTACCAAAGGACTTCTTCAAAAGTTTAGAGATGATGGATGGGATTCTTTAATTGGAAATGTAAGATTATTTTGAGGCAAGAAATATTGATGTGTTTGACATGAGTGCTTGCTATATTGAGAGAGGTGGTCGATCTCGCCATCAACTAGATGAATTTACTATTCAACATCATTATCGAGTAGATCTTTTTTGTGTTGCGGTAGATTCTCAATTTCAGGAATTAGAACGACAATTTGAGCATGCCATGGAATTACTTAAACTTGGCTCAGCTTTGGATCATCGAGATGCATGTAGAGCTTTCAAGATTGATGATATTTGTCTAATCATGAAAAGTTACAATTAAGAACTGAGATTGATCATTTTCAGCATAATGTTGTTCGACTTGCGAAATTCAAGGAATTGGAAAATATTTCTAATTTGTGCCAATGGATGGTAGAGACTAGAAGATCAACAACATACTTGCTTGTTTATAGAGTTTTGGTACTGATGCTCACTCTTCCAATTTCTACTGCAACTAGTGTATGATCTTTTTTAGCTATGAATATAGTCAAAACCAGACTTTGCGACATAATGGAGGACGATTTTTTGACAGATGCTTTGATTATATACATTGAGGACAAACTCAAGTATTGATGACTTTC
>NMUG010007241.1:0-12165 GCA_002855965.1 Monotropa hypopitys
AGCCGCATGCGCGTTTTAGAGATAAACGACAACTAGAGACTGCTTCGGCGATGTAGCACCGAAGAGCCATAAGCTTCCTCGGCAAAGTCACCGAGGAGCTGCATGCACGTTTTATAGATAAACGGCAACTAGAAGCTGCTTCAGCGATGTAGCACTGAAGAACCGTAAGTTTCCTCGGCAAAGCCACCGAGGAGCTGCATGCACGTTTTGTAGATAAACGGCAACTATAAGTTGCTTTGGTGGTATTGCACCGACGATTGAAACGAGAATTTTGAGCAAGTATTTTCAGAATCAAACTTTCATTGATTGAGGGCCCTAGGCCAGATTTACATGGTCAGTGATAGTACAATCTCAGGTTTGTAGCATTCCACGGCCTCGGAATTGGGGTGCCGTCCAGGTCTTCGAGCCGATAAGCCCCTGTCCCTGCATGACCGGTCACTCTGTACGGTCCCTCCCAATTTGGACCGAGCTTGTCGTCTGAACTCTTTTTCGTGTTCCCCACCACTTTCCTCAGGACGAGATCGTCAATTTTGAAGGCCCTGGTAGACGACTAGTCTGATCCTAGCCGAGTCTCTTTTTTCTTCGGTCAGGTCCAGGTCCTTTTCAATCGCTGCGTTGTTTGTTGGCTTGTCGAATCCATTGGTTCTGATAGTTGGCAGCCCAGCCTCTAGTGAAATGATTGCTTCCATGCCAAAGGCTAAAGAGAACGGGATCTGCCCTGTGAAGCGTCGGGGGGTCGTTCGGTAAGCCCAGAGAACGCTGGGAAGCTCTTCGCCCCACCTTCCTTTTGCTGCATGGAGTCTTCTCTTGATGCCGCTGCCGATGGTTTTGTTGGAAGCTTCGGCCTGGCCGTTGCCCTGTGGGTAGTGGGGGGTTGAATTGTAGAATCGAATTCTATGCTCGGCACAGAAGTTGGTGAAGAGGTCCCCCACGAACTGAGTACCGTTGTCCGAGATGAAGGCGTAGGGTATGCTGAAGCGAGAGACAATGTTTTTCCAGGCAAACCTTTTCACATCTTTGTCTTCTATGGTGACCAACGGCTCGGCTTCCACCCACTTGGAGAAGTCATTAGTTGCCGTGATAAAAAATTTAAAACCTACTGGTGCCGTAGGGAGCTTGTCGACGATGTCCAAGCCCCATTGAGCGAAAGGCCATGGGCTGGTTAACGGTGTGAGTTCCTCGGCAGGTTGTCTGATAATTGAGGAGAACCGTTGGCAGGAATCACACTTCCTTACTAATCGCTCCCCGTCCTCCATCATCTTCGGCCACCAGTATCCCTGGGAGATAGCTCGGTGTACAATTGATCTCCCCCCAATATGTGCTCCGCAGCTGCCGGTGTGGAGCTCCTACAATACTCCTTCCACCAATGTTGGATGCACACAAAGGAGGTACGGTCCTAAGAACGACCGTCTGTACAGCTTCTCCTGAGGGCCTAGCCAGAACCGAGCCGATTTATGGACGATTCGGTGCGCTTCCCTCTTGTCTTTTGGAAGTGAGCCGTCCTTCAGAAACGCGATGATTGGGTCCATCCAACTGGGACCTTGGCCGATGAAGAAGACGACTAGCTGCTTCGGCGCTCCGATGCTTGGCTGGTCTAGGTTTTGGACGCTGACCGTCCGCTGCTCTCTGACTTCTGCTGCTGAGGTTATTCCGGCCAGAGCATCGGCATGGGCATTTTGTTCCCTACCGACCTGTTGGATTTGGATTTGTTTGAATAGTCCCAGTCTCTCCTTGACCTTCAGCATGTATCTTCCCATGCGCTCGTCTCGGCACTCGTAGTCACTGTTGACCTGGTTGACCATGAGCTGAGAGTCGCTGTAGATGTTGAAGCTCTGAATTTCCAGCTCTTCGGTATCTTTAAGTCTGGCTAGTAAGGCTTCATACTCTGCTTCATTGTTGGAAGCGCTGAAGTTGAGCCGAAGAGAATGTTCATGGGTGATGCCCTCGGGAGAGATAAGGACAACTCCAGCCCCGTTCCCTCGGCAATTTGACGTGCCATCAACAAACATCCTCCACGAGTCCTGATTTTGCAGAGACTCCGACAGGGCTTGTTCGACAACAACTTCTTCGGGTTGAGGGTCCTCTGGCCTAGGGGAAAACTCTGCAAGAAAGTCGGCCAGGATTTGGCCTTTAATGACTGTCTTGGGTTGGAATTTGATGTCGAAGTTTGCGAGTTCCACGTCCCACTTGGTGAGTCGGCCGGACAGATCGGCGCATTTGAGCAACGCCCGAAGAGGAACTCGGCCAGGACCACTATGGTATGCGCCTGGAAGTATGGTGCCAATTTCCTGAAAGCAATAACCAGAGCATATGCAAGTTTTTCAAGAGGAAGATACCTGGTCTCGGCGCTGATGAGGGACTTGCTAGAAAAGTAGATCGGCTGCTGCTGAGACCCCTATTGTCGGACCAATGCTGAGCTGACGGCGTGTGGCGTGACGGCAAGGTATAAGTACAACTCTTCCCCCTGCATTGGTTTGGCAAGCAGGGGAACCGAAGAGAGGTATTCTTTTAGGTTGCCGAGGGCTTCACTGCATTGATCAGTCCACATAAAATGCCTTCGGCTGTTTTTCTTTAGTACCTCGTAGAAGGGTCGGCACTTGTCTGAGGATCTGCTGATGAACCGGTTGAGGGCTGCGGCCATCCCTGCCAGCTTCTGCACTTTTTTCAAAGTCCTGGACTCCTCAATCTTCTGGATGACCGAGACCTGAGATGGTTCGGCTTCAATGCCTCGGCGCGTGACAAGATAGCCCAGGAATTTTCCCGAGCTAACCCCGAAGGCGCATTTGGAAGCGTTGAGCCGAAGCTTGTGTTTTTTCAAAGTATCGAACACATTCTGAAGATCTTCCAAGTGGTCCCCTTTGGTCTTGCTTTTGACAACCATGTCATCTATGTAGGCCTCCACCGTGTCGCTGAGCTGAGCGCTGAACATTTTTTTGATCATCCGTTGATAGGTCGCTCCGGCATTCTTCAGGCTGAAGGGCATTACTCTATAGCAGAACAGACCCCTTGGAGTGATAAATGTTGTTTTCTCTTGGTCTGGGCCGAACATTGCAATCTGGTGATATCCTCGGTATGCATCCATAAAGCTCATTCTAGGATGTCCGGCCGTTGAGTCGACAAGCTGATCAATCCTCGGCACTGGGAAGCTGTCCTTGGGGCAAGCTTCATTGAGATTCGTGTAGTCAACACAAACTCTCTACTTGCCGGTCTTCTTTTTGACCACCATCGTGTTGGCCAACCAGGTGGGGTAGTGTACTTCTCGGATCGTCTGTGCTTCGGTCAGACGGTCCACTTCCTCAATGACGGCGTCAGCGTGAGCAGCTGGTGACCGCCTGGCCTTCTGAATAACGGGTCGGCACTCCGGTCGAACGTTGAGGTGATGGCTGATGAACTCTGGATCTACACCCGACATTTCATAGGGTGTCCAGGCAAAAATTTCAACATTTCATTTGAGGCAGCTGATCGTGTTCGCTTTATCTGTCTCGTTCATCTCAGAGCCGATAAGAAAGAAGCGCTCCGGATCATCGGCGCTTAGAGGGACGGTGTCAAGGTCCTCAATGGATTTTGCCGAGGCACTCGAACCGACGTCCTCCAGCACTTGCTGGTCTAGAACCTCCACCCAGTGGACCTGCTCAGGTGTGACTTTCCCTTTCATAGCAGCGATATAACACTGCTTCACCGAGGTCTGATCTCTCGTAAGCTCCTCCACGCCTCAGCTGCCAATAAACTTGATAACCTGGTGGTATGTGGAAGCGACTCCCTTGATGCCATGGACCCAGGTTCGTCCCAGAATAGCGTTGTAGGGTGAGGGGGCGTCAACTACCACAAATTCCACCTCGGTAGTGACCGTGCCGATGATCACTGGGATGAGGATTTTGCCGAGCGGCCATACAGACGCGGCGTTGAATCCTACCAGTGGCACGTCGGTCGATTGTAGGTCTTCTGCTTTGTACCCCATCTTCTTGAACAGGGAATAGTACATGACGTCTGCCGAGCTGCCGAGGTCGACGAGGACCCTACTGACCTGGCAGTCGGCAATCTGTAGGGTGACGACTAATGCGTCGTCGTGGGGGTGCTGCACCCTCTCAAAGTCCCTAGAAGAGAAAGTAATGGAGTACCTAGAGTCCGGCTTCTGCTTCTTCGGCATGGGCTGGATGGCAAGGATCTCCTTTGCCTCAATCTGTTGGAGCTCTGACCGAAGCTGTTCCTCTCATCGGTGATCCACCATCCCGTGGATCACGTTGATGATGCGCAGGGCTGACTTGGGATCTTCCTTCGGCACGGAGGCTGTCTTCTCCGCATCGATGAACTCCCCAAGATGGCCAGCTGTGACCAACTCTTCCAAGAAATCCTTGTAGGCCCGGCAGTTGGTGGTGAGGTGTCCTTTTTCTCTGTGATAGGAGCACCTGAATTTGTCGTTGCCGCCTCTCTGCGCCCCCAACCGCTTCTCCGGCCATCTAAAGAACGACTCCTTTTCAATTTTTGCGAAGGAGCATGAATGTTGGCTGCTTGAAGGTGGTGGTGTGGGCCACATACTCGTACGGCTTGTACGTCCTCGGCTCCCCCGGCTGAACAGTGTTGGTCTCCTTTCTCCTGACCGAGCTGTTGTTGTTGGTGGAGCCGTGGCCGGAGCGCTGCTCAGACTTGCTCCTTTCTTCCTTGGCTTCCTCTAGTTTGGCATGGAGCTCAATTCTGGCCATGAGCTCATTCATTGTGGCCAGGGGGAACAATATCAAATCTTCGAACTCTCAGCTGGAATGGTTCAGGTCGAGCTTGAATGACATCACTACAATCTTCTGGTCACAGTCCTCAATCTCATTGTAGAGGTCCCAATACCGGGCTGCGTATTGGCGCAGAGATTCTGACCTCGCTCGCCGAAGGCCGAGGAGGGAATCAACCTCTTTCTTGACCCTGGTGCTAGTGATGAACCGAGTCAGAAAGGCCGTTGAGAGGTCTCTCGAAGAGGAGATGGACCCTACTGGAAGACGGTCAAACCAGAGTAACCCAACCTCTCCTAGGCTGGATAGAAACAACTTGCACATGAAGGCATCCTCCCTAGAATAGAGGGACATCATCTGCCTGAAATTCACGATGTGGGTATACGAATCCATTTTGGGATCGTATTTGTTAAACTTTGGTGCTGAAAAACCTGCTGGAGGCCTGGCAACTTCAATTTCTGGAGAAAAAGGGTTGCAAGGAATTCTGTCACGCCGACACGGTTCATTGGTCCGAGCCGGTGTGACCTCCTTCTTCTTCTCTGGGACACCTCTTGCTCTGAGTGAGGTGACTGACTGTCTCCCTGGCCGCTGTGTCTTTGGCGCCTGGGTGGTGACTGCTCCCGTACTGGGCGGGGCCTTTGAGCAACATTTGGGCCGAGGCGGTCGAAGATAGGTGGCAGGAGCCGATGACTTTCGGCTGAGCGCTCTTCCCTGTGCCGGGGAGGCGAGACTCGGCGCCTGACACGACGATCCTCATTGTTCCTCCACCGGGCAGGGATTCCTTCTACCCTTTCTCCTAGTCTCTTCAGGACTGACGACCTGTCCTGCCCAGACCTGCTCCTGCTCTGGGAAGGCTCCTGGTACTCTCTGTCATCTCTCTCGGCACGGCTCAGTACGGGGCGCCGCCCTTTTCTTCTCGGTAGCTTCCCTCAAAAGGGTCATTTCTCTAATGAGGGCATCAATCTGGTGATCCCTTCGGCCCAGATCGCCCTCTAGTTGGCGAATGTACTGCCTCGTAGTTAGCTTGGCCGGAGGGTCTGGGCACTCACTGGTGTGGTAGGTGGCGTCGCTGGCCCAGACACGCTCAGGAGTGCGAAGAGCAGAATCCCCGGTCCTGGCTACCTCTTTTCCCTTATTCCTTCTGCCGTCAGGCTGATTGTCTTTGGAAGCCATCTTCAAGCTCACAGTAGAATCTGAGTGTTTGAGAAAAGTTCTCCAACGGAGTCGCCAATTGTTAGGGGTAAGCCTTTTTGGTGGTGGATTCCGGCAGTGAGCGGTGGAGAAGCGGCTGTGCTAGGCTGCAAAAGAGACAAACGTTAGGCTACCGGCGGATGTCGCCGGTGGACCCTCCGATGGCAAAGTCAGCAAGAGAGTTCTAGAGTGAGAGAGCAAATGGACAGAGCTTTGGCTAGTGAGAGAAGGTGTACCTCTGCATTGAATGCTCTCCCCTATTTATAGATCCATCGGAGAGTGGAAGACACGCGATTCAGCACGGGTGAAGTGCTGTGACAGGTCATGGGACAGTGCACCTGTCCCTCCTGTACGTCTGAGCGTGTGGCCGACCGGTCGGCCCGACAGTGTTAAGCGGCGCCGCCTGACAACATCGGGCGGCAGAAAAGCTGACGAAGCGTGCCTGACATTTTGCGGGATTCACGGAAAAGCTGATTCTGTGTCAGGCGTGTGTCTGCCATATGCGCAAAACCCGGGATGCTGTATTCAAGAGAATCTTTACTGTAAACTAGGCATTTGTCCTGTCTGGCCGAAGCGAGCTGTTTCGGCGTTGTTGGCCGTAGGCCGGGTCGTCCTGAGCTAAGAGACTTCTGCACAGAAGTGATCCCAAAGGGGCCTCTCGCGTCGGCTCTCCTCTGTTCGGTCGCTTGACCTTGCTTTCATGTAGCTTCGGCTAGGCACCTCCTCTGGGCTCTGAGTCTTCTAGCCGGAGAGAGCCCCAACGAGACCCTATTGCCGGATATGCTCTGGTCGGCCGTCTGTTGGCTGGCCTGTGCTGTGGCCCTCCTGGAAGAGGTCGCGGCTCCGGCCTCTTGAGAGTTCGGCCCCCAATAGATATATTTTCGTGTTATGTAATATAGATCCTTCTTTTATTAATAATATTTGAAATTAATAAGGTAAGATAACTTTGAATTAATAAATAACATCTTTTTTTTTCACGCGTGTACCCCAAACGCCCCCAAAACGCTAGTGGTATAAAAGGACTAGCCTTCCTCAGCTGATCACCATCTCCATAACGATTGCTGGGTAAAAACATTAATCGGTCATCTTGCAATCATCTATGGCAGCTGGACAAGGGGATGCGAAAGTTGAGGTGTTTGAAACCGAGGAAGGCGTGGCTGTGGCTCTAGCAAAGTACCTTGCTCTTATATCAGATAAATATGCAAACCAGAAAGGTATTTTCACTGTTGTTCTCTCTGGAGGTTCTCTCATCGATACAATGAGGTAACTCTCTCTCCGTCTCTTAGTTTCAGTTTATTTTGCTACAATTTCATCGAGTTTTTTAGTGAATCGTCTTATGCTCTTGTCGGTTTTTGGTGATTTCTCGTCTTAGTTATCTCTTTTACAATTTCCGATTGTATGCTACATGTTTGATACAATGCGACAATTACAAAACCTTTTCGTTGTCGTTCTTATGTTTGTTTGTTTGTTTGTTTGTTTGTTTAGATGTCTATTTGTAAATGTTTTCGTATTAGGCTAAGGTTTCTTTGAAGTGGAATTAGTTCCGAAGTAAGGGGGTTTATTGGGTATGTTTCAAGTGTACTAGTATGATCAATCAGGCGTAAGTAATCTGTTTTAGAATATTTCTCCAATAGGAGATGAAATTCAATACGAAGAATTTCTTTGGGAAATAATTTAAAGCCTCAACCACACTGTAGAACTGAAAGGAAATTTTTACCTTTTCAGGTAAAACGTAATCTAGAAAAATGTTCTTCACTTGGGGACCAAATGGCATAAAGAATATATTGATCATGGTGAAAGCATTAGTACCGGATGTTCATCTATCCTATGTGGCATATAATTTATGGTTATCTTTGGTGATATTCCAGGAAATTGGTTGAACCTCCGTATCTTGATACAATAGATTGGTCGAAATGGCACGTGTTTTGGTTGGATGAGAGAGTAGTCCCCAAAACTGATCCTCTGAGCAACTATAAACTAGCCTATGATGGGTTCCTATCCAAGGTATTATTCGAAGATATTCTTTTTCTTATTCTTTAATAGTATTGTTTGATTTTCTAACAAATAATGCTTCTTATTGGGCACCATAGCTATTTTTAAGAATAAAATATATATAGAATAAGGATGTAGTCAAGAGGTCCTTATTTTATTAAAATAAGGAGGTTTGATTTCTCAAGCAAACTCTCATGATCCGAACCATTCAGTATATTTAAAATGTGTTTTTAAGGGTACCTGCGAGGAATCGCTAAAAAAATGCTTAGGAAGAGCTTGATCCGAGTAGTTTTTTTTATAAAACTGATTATCTACGGTATGTATAAAAATTGATCGGAAAATGTCCTTCCCAAGCAGTTTTTTTGACAATTCCTCGCGGGTACCCTTAAAATCACATTTTAAAAATATTGAACGGTTTGGATCATGAAAATTTGCTTGTGAAACTGGACCTATGGGGACCCTCCAGATTTTATAAAATAAAGACCCTCCTGATGTGAATCAGATTGTATTTTATAATGCTGGGTGTGGCACCATTAGAACAATAAAAGAACTTATATTAAATAACAAAAAAGTACATCGATGTAATGTTTCACCATTAACATAATACAAAAGTACTTTAAAGGTTTACCACATACCAAAAAAGTACAGCAACATAAAGTGTTACGTTCACCATCAATATAATACAAAATATTTTTTTAATGTTCTATCACTCATCAAAATGGAACTCTACGTTCTTTCAAATCCCTAAAATCATCTAAGATTGATTCTACATCAATTTTCAAAGCAATTTCCCTCTCAACATATATAAGTGAAGTGTTCGAAAGGAAATCATCTTTCATTTTGCTCCGAAGTTTAGTTTGATAATCTTTATAAATGAAAATGACCTTTTCGCCGTTGCCATAGAAACGGGAAGAGTAAACACAAGTACGATAACTCGAAAAATGAGATGGTAGATTATGGATCTCCTAGTCTTTACCATCCACTCACACAGTCCGGCAATAGATGACAAAGATTTAAATTCAATAGTTCGAACTTCGCTATACTCATAGTGACGAAGTTGCACCTTCAACTGTATTTTCTCTTGATCTGCAAAGTCTTGCGGATAAAATTTGTCTACCAATCGACAAACCTTTTCCACATCAAAAGATGCATGCTCTCGAGGATCCAAAGTCATATCGAGAACAATCAACTCCATCGAGTCCTCATTAAAATGCTCATTTAGCTCCAATAATCGAGAATCGATTGCAACATAAAAGATATCAACTCGATAACAATGCTCAACTAGAAACTCATCTAGATGTCGGCAATGATGACTCTGCTTCTGAATTTTTTCGTTAGTTCTCTTGAATTATGGAGCAATAGAATTTGTCTTCCCTATCTACAAATTAAATAGAACATACATAACCCTATCAATTGAAAACTTTTCACACAAACTTCAAATGAATGTTTAATAACCATTGACCAATACTAAATAATTCCAAGAGCAGTAATAAATAATTCCATAATCAAAACTCAATAATTATCAAGGAGAGGCGCTGCACACACTTGCACCTTGGAGAGCACCACAACAAAATAAACCAACGAATTCCAAGGAAGTGTACAGACATCCTACTTGCCAAAATCCAACAAATATACAGGAGACTGTTATATATGAATAAGCTTTATTCTTTTACCAAAATCCCATATATATATATATCTATAGATATATGTGTGTATACCTGTGAGTTGTCGCCCGATCACCTGACCTGACCTGTGAAGTCGCAGTGGGCTGTTGGCCGTCACCGACGCTGGCGCGATGATTTGGTGCTGAATTGAGGCGTCGCCACTCGTCGGACGGGATTCACCGGGTACGGGATGTGTTTTCTCCTTTAGGAATTAGAAGGGTAAGGGTTTCGATCGGAAGGGGGTTTCGAAGGGTGGGCTGGGTTTCGATCAGAGGGGGGGTTTCGAAGAGAAGGACGGGTTTCGATTCTTTCCAATTTTCGTTCGTAAGGGTCTGGGTTTGGGGACTGGGGCAATATTGTAATTTTTTCAAAGTTATAAAAGAAAATTACAAATTTGGGTGTGGCACGTGCCACTCCCCTAACATACGTCCGCCCCCCTCTCTCTCTCTATATGTATATATATGTACAGAAAACTTCCGGTAAGGACAAAATTATGCGGACTAAATCAGGACCACCATTTTTAAATCGAATTTTCATGATCCGAACCGTTCAATGTCTTTGAAACGTGTTGATAAGGGTTTCCGCGAGAAATAGAAAAAATGACCGGGAAGGGTTTATCTGGACAATTTTCATGAAATTTTAATGAACATTCTGTATAAAACTTGTTCGGATGAAGGCATTTCCGGTCATTTTTTGTACCCTTTTTTGTAGGGACCCTAAAAAAACCTTTTAAACATATTGGACGGTTCAGATCGTGAAAGTTTGACTGGGAAGTGCCCGAAAATGGTGGTCCATTTGGGCTGGACCTGAAGTGCTCTCTCTCTCTCTCTCTATATATATTTTTGCTTACGGTCCAAACCACCATTTTTAAGTCAAATTTTCATGATCTGAATCGTTCAATGTCTTTAAAACGTGTTTGATAAGGGTCCTCGCGAGAAACAATAAAAAAATAACCGGAAAGGAAAGGGCTTCATCTGGACAGTTTTCATAGAATTTTAATGAACAATCTGTATAAAACTTACTCGGATGAAGGCCTTCCCGATCATGTTTTTTGACTATTTTTTGCAGGCAGAAAACTTCCAGTAAGGACCAAACCGTGTGGACTAAAAACGGACTACCATTTCTAAATCGAATTTGAACGATCCAAACCGTTCAATGTCTTTAAAATGTGTTGGTAAGGGTACCCGCGAGAAACAGTAAAAAAAATGACCGGGAAGGGCCTCATCTGGACAGTTTTTCCACGAAACTGTAATGAACAGTCTGTATAAAACTTGCTCGGATGAAGGCCTTCCCGATCATATTTTTTGACAATTTTTTGCAGGGACCCTAAAAAACACCTTCTAAACACAATGGAGCAATCGGTTCGTGAAAATTTGATCGGAAAGGGCCCGAAAAAGGGTGGTCTGTGCCTAGTCCGGACCAAACTGGTCCGGACCTGAAGTACAATCTTTTTGCAGGGACCCTAAAAAATACTTTCTAAACACATTGGACGGTTCGGATCGTGAAAATTTGATCAGGGAGTGGCCGAAAAATGATGGTCCGGACAGTAACAAAATACGAGATCCCTGACTGGAAGTGGTCCGTATATATATATAAATTGTGGTAAGGGAAGTCTCCAAAGAAGTAGGAAAGGACATAGTAAATTGGGACATAGTAAATTGCAAGCGAGACATATAGCAATGGAGAATAGGAAATGACATATTAAATTGCAAGCGAGACATATAGCAATGGAGAGTTCTATGAAAATAAAAGAGTCATGGAGTTAGCTTAAGTTGCTGGGGTATAAGGCTATGTGGGTGTTGGGGAGCCGAAGAATCGGGAGGTCGGAGCCACGACCTCCGGCAGGAGGACCACAGCTCAGGCCAGCCAATATGCGGCCGAACAGATCTTAGCCGGCGACAGGGCCTCTCTGGGGCTCTCTCCGGTTTGGAGACTCAAAGCCCAGAGGAGGAGCCTAGCCGAGGATCACAGCAATCAAGGTCGTGCGACCGAGCAGAGCAGGGCCGACGAGAAAGGCACTCCCCGGACTACCTTTGTGCAGAGGTCTCTCAGCCCAGGACGGCCCGACCTACAACAATCAACGCCGAAGCAGCTCGCTTCGGCCAGACAGGACAAAATGCCTCGTTCACAGCAAACATTCCCTCGTGGACAGCATCCCGGATTTCCCGCACATGACAGACACACGCCTAACACAGAATCAGCTTTCCCGTGATTCCCGCCGCACGTCAGACATGCTTTTCCAGCTTTTCCGCCGCCCAAGGTGTCAGACGGCGCCGCCTGACACTGTCGGAAACTGTCTGGTCGGCCGCATACCAGCATACTCAGAGGGGATAGCCACGCTGCCCCACGCCGCATGCGGATGGCCCACCTGTGTCGAAGCGCGTGCCCAGCACTCTCCGATGTCCTATATATAGAGCTTGGCATTCAATGCATGGTACACACACACACTCTCTCTCTAGCCCAAGCTCTGCAAGTTTATTTTCTCCCTCTACCTTCCCCTTTGTTGATTTTGCCATCGGAGGGTCCACCGGCGACGCCACCGGTAGCCTAACGGTTGTTTCCCTGTGCAGCTAGGTCCAGCCATTCAGCTCCGCCGCTCA